>JASGCC010002390.1:0-28607 GCA_030067915.1 Hydractinia echinata
CGGTATTATATCGACATATTCTTGGCAGGAACGCGTACACTGATATGTATTTTCGTTATGTGAGATTTTAAACCGACCGCGGTTTCTTGTTACTGTTAATGTTAGCTACCTGTACTACTTTCACAGGCTTCATTACTGGCTCAAAAAAATTTTTACAACGACAGCTTTTGAGTGAACCCAAGGAATAATTTGGGAACTTTCTCAAAAACTTATTCCACAGAATTTGCTACGCGTAACTGTTTTTGCTATAGTGCGGCAAAGGCAGCCTGTGTTTATTGTGGAACGGTATTTTCATGATCTCGTCAAAAATGTTTCATGTCATACTATTATCTAAGCGTATGTCACAGTTTACCAGCACTTGGTCTATCAAACTGGCGCTTAACGCCAAGTAACACAACTTGTTTCTTTCATAACAAACGTTTTTTCCTCCAAATAGGGAAGAAAGGGAAAGAAAGCATAACAAACGGACAAAGTACAAAAAAATTCCAATGACTTAAAGCTTGATGCCAAATTTATGTTCGGTTAGCATCGGTTGTGACTTCAAATAGCAGTACGCCTGTCGTTTGAGATTTACCAAAGTACCATAGCGAAGAAGAAGCAAATTGAGTTGTTGTACCAATTTCTTAAAGCGGCTTTTATAGCGTTTGTTAAAATTTGCCAACAATAAAAAGCAGCGATGGTGTAGGGATAGCGCATTTGGCTTGTAATCATATGGTTTCAGGTTCCAGTCACCAGTCAAGCGCTTTAATTGTAGTGTTTTCAGTCCATTTGGGGCCACCTACTGACCGCTAACAAGCGGTTACAAGTTATATACTGCAAAGCTATTCTACATTTGTTTGTCTATTTCTTCACCATTCTGTAGCTAGACCTGATTCAGAAACTTTAAGGTAGAATGAGAATGTTTCTTGATTATTGAAAACAGGATAGAATGGTTAAAATTACATCAACCTTAGAAACTTTTACGACTAGGCCAGAATTTCTCAAAGTAACATCTCGTTTACGAAATTGAATTAAAATAAAAAGGAAGAATCATTTTAGCGTATTTGTGGGAACAAGTTCCATCAGAATTTTCTATTAGCTGATTCAAAAGTTAACTCTCCCTGCAAAATCGTACCTAAAGTAGAACCTCAATTCCTTAATAAGGCCTAATTGTAAATGATGATCATTTAGCTAAAAGCTTTTGTAAATACATCCTAATATTAAAAGAGCGAATTTCGCGAAAATTTCTAACATTGATATATTTTTAAATTACGGAAATAAAAGATAACTTGCGAGCAATAAATAGTGCAGTTTTTTCTATTACAATATTAGTTTTAAATAAATAATATATCATAACATATACCCTACGTTTTTCCAAATAAAACGATGCAACTTAAATGGACCAACATTAAGTATTCGCTCGACAGACAATAGGGTTAGAAAATGGAGGGTCAGATTACATGCGGGTTTGTTTGTAAGGGCTACTAAAATGGTTGACAAAAAAAAGAAAAGAAAAAAATTAAACTCCCTGAAACGACCGAAACACTGCGTTGCATTTTCTAAATAAAATGTTTTCTTTTCTTTAAAAAAAGGTTGAAAAGCTATCCCATACAGCAACGCTCGATAATGCCCGATATTAATCACTAATAGTTGACATTAATCGATAGTGTTCGATAATGCCTGATAATTACTTCACAAATGTATGTGCACAGAAAATATATTGTAAATAAAAATATTAAATAATGGAGTTATTGTTTCAAGCTTTAAATTTTCATAAAGTTAAATACTCCCAAATGATGGACTTGTCATAGTACCAGACGCAGAAGTTATCAATACATTCGTACATTCGTACATTAACTTTATTACATTCGAAATATTAGCGATAAGTATGTTTTTGAGTGATGGAAAACACAATATAATATTAACGATAACTCTTGGCATGTGTTTTCATTTATTTAACCCAAAGGGCATAAGAATCACCAGCTTTGTATTCTCCAAACTCATTAAGGCATCCATATTTATGATCGGCCAAACTAAACCCTTCTGTCATATTTGAATCAAGTCGAAAAATCTCATTGTATACTCTTGATTCATATGGGATGCCTTCTCTCGACCATTTTTGATTTTTCATAATTTCACAACGTTCGCCCATGTCAAACGTCCCGCACGAATCTGGCAAATCGTTTGATTCACCTATGAAATACTTCAACATACTTACTACATTGGTAGAAGGAATGGACGATGTCTTAAAGCCTTGCGAAGTTCCACTGTCACGGCAAAATAATTGAATACGTTTAAAACGAATGAGTTTATAAAGCATGTTTAATGCCGTTGTGCTGATTCTATAAGTTGAAGTGCTCATATCTGAAAGTTTCGTGAGGGTTGAAACGCGCTCGTAGATGGGCCCATGATGGTTTACAAGTATTTTGCTTATTTGTGTGGAACCATCTGTGGAAAAAAATTGTAATAAGTAACTCTGCATACGACCTATGAAACATAATGCTTGCAGACACTTTACTACTGTACAGTTAGCTGAAAATGTAGAATGCATTGCTAAGGTATTGTAAAGGAGTTGTCGAGTAACTTCTGTTACATTCATTTTATAACTGGTTTGAGTAATGGAATAATGACTTTACCTGGGTTGCACATTACGACAAGTTTCCTGTTATCGCGCCAAGGGTACGTTTCTACAGAAGCAACCGCTTTCCGTTTGCCAAAATATTTTTTCAAACTCCGGCAAGATGCGTTTTTTCCAGTTCGAATGTCTATGGAAAACATTACATATTACCCTTTAGACGTATTCACTTTCATTCAGTTCTTAAATAGATAAAATTTAAAGTTTGTAAGAAATACCCTGTACAAAAATCCCCTTAAATGCCGCATTAATTGTCTTATAGAATGTTATATTGGCAATGACCTTGCTGCATAGCCGTACTTAGCAGGCTAAATAAATTCAAGCAAGTTTGTTATGCGTAAAAGAAAGGTGAAAGTGTATTTATTTGTACGAATATATGTCTTTGTCTCGCGATTATAAATTATGATATGCTCTCCATATTTCCAAACCGGTGACCTTGTCACACAAAGAGTGTGTTGGCTCCTTGGACGCATTATAGAGATTAGCCCTGAAAAGGATTGTGTTGTTGGAATAGAGATTGACGAACAAAAAATGAAATATATTTACGACCTATAGTCAAGCTCTGCAGATTGGAAGACAACGAAGTTAAAAATGTTGTTGGTTCGTTTCTCTTCAACTTGTTGGACTTTAAAATATATCATTTAGAACGTTGTACTATGGTATCTGCCTCGTTTGGGATCGTTTGGGATTTACGTACCCCTTTAAAGATATTACCAATTAATGTTTTTCGTGCAAAATATCACACTAGGGATTTAACGCGAAAAAACATAAAAAGAGATTTTTTAGACAATTTTGACGTTTCACTGATGTACAGCAAAACGACGATAAAACGAAAACATAAGTTGAAAATCATATCACGGTTTTTTTAGTTCCTGGAGAACCTGAACAAAGAAAATCGGAACAAGAAATGGACACTACAAACCTATACGCCTCCCCAACACTCAGGAGACGGTTCGTCGTGTGTGAGATGTCATTTATAAGTATTGTGGCGAAAGAAGTTGTTATCGCGAGACAAAAAGTATAAAATAAATACACATTAAATTGTTTTACCCATAACAAATGAACTTTTTAATTTTCTTTATACTCTGATCAAGATTTGGATCGAAAAAAATTGCATTTTAGATCTCTGTTCGGTCATATGTTTACAAACATCCCTTAAAATGTTAAATGATTATCGTGTATGAAGATTTGATATGCTAGGTGAGACATTCTTTGTTCACAACAGAAAATATTTTAGAGCGCAGTTTACATTAATTAGAGGCAAATTTTTAGATTTTTCATTTGTCCGTGGTTTAACATTTAGAATTTTCAATGAACTTTCCAGAAAGTGTTTAAAAAACGCTAAAATTGGCAAAATTTAAGTCCTCACAGAAAGCGCTTCCGCGCAATTCAAGTAGATAGCAGAATAATACCTTCTGGTATGGCTTCTTTGTTCACCGTTTCAGCTATAAATAAAACAAAAAAATTAACTTGTATATTAAAATAAAAAACAATAATTATTCTTCGTTTTACCGCCTTTCAGAATCCAGATATCCTTATAACTATTTGATTTTCAATCTATTTGAAAATTAAAAAATCAGAATTTCGGAACAAATTCATGCCTTTTTAATCTTTTGTTAAAATTGGATACTAAAAGAAATCAAAAATTGATAACCATATCAACAGCGATCTCTGATGCCATATCTTCCATGGGGGAAGTGATCGCCTTTTTCGCATATTCTACTACGTCCTTAAAAGTTAGCGCAGGATATAATGTAAACTGCAGACACGTATTCACTCGATTAAAATCAGCGAATCCATTTTTCAAGCAAAGGTTGTTGATATGTAGCATAACCCATTGCGAGAAATTCCTGGGAAGCTTCTGGGCTATCTAATCTATGGTTTATTTATACTCTGAAAAGCAGAGGTTAAGCTTACAACAACGATAAAATAAATAAATGTCACTGTACTAGACCTTTCTGTACACCGGGAGAGAAACGTTTGCAAGTGAATTTCTATAGGATTTAAAAATTTAATAGGTTTTGTTTTTATACTTTGTTTTTGTTCAAGTAATGTATCAAAACATTGACTAGTTAGTTGCCAATCAATTCACTATATATGCCTGCATCCCTTGACTCAAGCTAAGCAATGCGCATAAGCCCAATATTTTTAATTTTTGGCAACTTTGTTCACAAATTGCAAGGAGATGTATAAATTTTTTTAATAGTTAAGTCTTGTGAAAGTATCACGATCACTAATTACACTCACTGGCAAACATGTTATTTCAAGGCATCTGTCTCAAAATATCCAAATGGTTAGATATAGATCTGTACTTTGTTTTAGTAACTATCAAAATGTTGGAAAATTTCCTGGCACAGTTTCAAAATTGTCATGCAGTGTTTCAAAATTCTTGTATACAGTTTAAAAACTCTCGCAGAGTATAGGGTAACCCTTCTCCATCGTAAGTAGATGTATCACTAGTTGCGTAAATTGTTGTCCGCCAATTTGAAGGTTAACTGTATAAGAAAAGGAGTGATTCACGAAAACTTAAACCAATGATTTAGAATTTAAAATAGAAAATAGAAAACCTTTTTTCATTTTAAAACATATTGAATACGTATTGAATCTAAAAGAAAAATTGAATGTTCCTTTTCAGGTCTCGGATTATACACAAATTTTTCAGGTAATGATAGCTACTTGTAGTCTTATGGTAAAGAATTCGATTTCAGTCCGCAAGGTCTTTGGTACAAACCCCGGCCCGAATCATGGCTGAGACTAAAAAGTGTGAATCTATCCTTTCTTACTTAGCAGTCAACATGAGAATGGGATTGACATCCTAGGAGGTTGTCTGGTTGAGCGATTGCTGTGGTTGTTTTGAACATAAACGATGAAGATCCGTCTCGGCGATGGAGACTCGTCACGTCAAATTAATTTTAATTGGGTTTTTATAGTTTTTTTCGCGCGCACTTTTCACATTGCCTCTAATCTCCGTATGAGTAAGACAAGCGTGTGGTAAAAGTGAGAATCGAAAATATCGTAGTTTTTTGTTTGAAATCTTAACGTAAAGAATTTCTACAAGCAGCACAAAGAAAGCAAGCGCAGTAAACGACGCAATACCATTGAAATGTTTTGTGCGCGGAACGGTACACAAGAAAGCAAGCGCAGTAAACGACGCAATAGTTAGTGTTTTATGCTTTATTTTGTACGTGTATTATTTTTGTCATCGACACAGGCTATGTTTGTATTTATTTATGTTGTGTTTATCTTTTTGTATCTTTGTATTTTTTCTGTTTGTGTTTAAGCTATGAAACGTCATCATCATACTGTACTAGACCGACCGATGTACCGTATTTTATTCTACCGCCCCCGTGTGTTTGCATAGTTGCGTCTGCTTTCTTGTGTACCGTCCGCGCACAAACCAATGTTTGTATGACTTCTGACGCTCAAATGGCACTAGAACCCTCTTCGCAAGACTCTCATTGATAGCAGTACCAATAGGAACTAAAGAGGCTACCCTAGGTAAACAATTTCAGTAAGAATAAAAATAACGCAACATTGAGTATCTGAGTGTTGACAGAACTAATGACGGTGTCCTATAAAAGCCTGATTGGCACAACTTAATGAAACGGCTGACATGACCGTACCTATTTAATGTTTAATTTAACATGCTCAATGAGGAATAAAGAAGAAAAGATTTTGTTGTCTGCGTTTAATAAAAAAATTGGAGATGTCAACATTTAATCTTAAAATCAGTAAATAGGCAGATAAAGTTTAATCTATTCATAGCAATATTTTGGCTTGTGTGAGATTAGTAAAATAAAGCGAAAAACCAGTCCAAACAAGTAGTAAAAGCAATCTGGAATTTGCGTTATCAGGCTTTATTATAAAGATATACAACAACGTATACGAACCTGTCAAATTGCAATGTTTACCATGGTAGGGCGGAAAACACCATTGGCAATAGTAGGTGTTGTTGTTGAAGTTTGGAATACACACACTTCCGTGTTCACATATCAATGGATTTTAATGTACACATGTTCTATAAATGAATGTATATAATTGTATTGGTTAATCATTTTTGGTACATTTATTTTCTAGTCATGGCCAGTAAAGATTTTATTGCAGTCATCGCAAAAAATAAACAACTACAGCACAGGAAAAAGAAGAAATCTTTCAAAGGATAGTTAAGAAAAACAGGTATCAAGGAAATGCGTGTACCCTTAGGGCAATTTCATTTTCAATTTCATTGAATATCAAAATTAGCAACTATTTCTGAATTTTAATTTTCAATTGATTTGAACAAAATCGTTATAACAGAAGACAATTTTAAAAAACAGATGAAAAGCGATAACGACATCAAATTCTTTAATCAATTTCTCCATATCTCAGACAACTTTCCATGCTCTTCCATACGAAATCAACTTATTTTATTAGTTTAGATAAAAGAAGACAAATTTTAGTATTGCCATAAGTTTTCTATTTTAAGCATTTATAGATTTATGTTGAACTCTTTATTAAATGATTGTTGATAATGAAACTAAAGTTTATGTAACAACTTCCAAAATGCAAAAAACTGAGCATCATTAAGGTTGAATGAAGCAAGGTTTTCTAAGTACTGCAATTTTTGAAAAATAATTATTAAATTTGTTCCTACTTGTGTTTCATAAACATCAAAATCAGTATCATCCATGGTGTAGTAATGATTGGGTGTCAAGATTTCCTTTGAACAATCCACAATAAAATGGTGGTGGTGTATTCTTGCGTATAGCAAAGGTGTTACATTCTTCTGTATTTATGCATTGAGATGCACATTGAACTTTTGTTTGTACATTTAAAACTTTAATTTCAACTCCATATATTGTGACATTCTCGTGTTTTTTAAAACTTGCGTATGTTGCTGTTAATGTTACGTTGTTTGGAAGCTTAACCACCTTGACATTTGCGTGCGTATGAATTTCATTCAAAAGAAAAGTCATCAGCAACACTAGATAGTAAAACATTTTTTGTTTTTCGCTCTAATGTTTTCAAAAACTTGGCGTGTTGTAATAACAAAGAAATATTTCAAATCTTGTAAAAATTCGATATGAAACCTGAATACATTTATCAATATCTCATTGAGTACCTAAATTTCACTTTTTCACTTCTTAGTAACAAAAAAACAAAATATTTCCGCAGTCTTAAAATATTTATCTTCTCAATTTATCCAACATAATGGTTTGTTTAATTGTCACTTAGATATGAAGAAAAATCACTCTTAAAAATTCAATTGGGTTTTAGAGAATGTATTTACGTTTCAGCTTCCCTATTGATACCAATCATTACTTCGTCATGGATGATACGAATTATGATGTTTATGAAACGCAGGTAGGTAATATTTATAGATTATGATGTTGCTTCCAGATATTCCAGAAGGTCAACTTTCAAACTTCACTTACTTCCAAATTTTATGGTGTCTCCGGCCCTGTCCTTAATTTGATTTATGCAGTTTTGATTTAATAAAATTACATTGATTAACCATTATTGGATATGCTATATACTGATTTGTTTCTCTTTCTTTTACTTCTGTTAACTCTGTTTAAACCTGAGTAAGGTTTTATTCTACCCATAAATTCCCTTTTTTATTATAAGTCCCAAAATACTGCTCCAAATGCGCTAAGGCATGGTGACCTTTAATATTTTATAACAAATAGAATATGATAATTTATAATATAATATATCTATTTCACAGTTGCCACGGCAATTGTGTTGTTGAATATTGTCACAAGAAGGAAGAGCCTGATTTTTTAAGCATTGTTATAACTTCACTATATACACTGAATCAAATACTGTTGTGCAAAGAGAGCCCTAATGGCAATTGAGATAAGTGAAAAAATCCAATTTAGAAACACTTGCTTATTCCATTTAGAATATGTGAACATGGAAGTGTATTTATTCCAAACTTCAACAACAACACCTACTATTTTCGTTGGTGTTTTCCACCTTACTGTGGTAAACATTGCAATTTAAGTGAAGCTGTTTTATTGAATTTTTCAATTTATTCTTTCCAGTATTCATTTTAACAATCCTAAGAAGCAGAGAAAAGCGTTTTGATTACAAATTAATATGAGGCTTGAAACATTGTTTTGTAAGTATTTGTGTCAAACTGTGTTTGTTGTAACCTATTATATGTTACTTTTTGCTACAGATAATGTGGTCAATAACACAGCCATACCAAAAGGTACTTGTCGTATTACATCGTACTATTGTTCATTCCGTGGAAAGCATGGTTGTAGATGATGTATAATATAAATAAAAGAGAAAAAACTAAATGAACCGTAAAATTCACCGCTCTATTAGTCAAGAGTGTGTTGGTAATTTCATTATGGCGGGAATAAATTAGAAATGTTGTTGACAAAAACACAAACCAATGTTAACCAGGGAGCAATTTAGAATCTTTTCCGCAGTAAATCTTTTCAGTGCAATTTGCGAATCATTTTTAGTATTGATATTAAGCCATGGGGATAAGGGTAATATTTTCGGTCGATAGTAACAAATTCAGTTTTGTTATAATTGTCAGAAAAACTTTTAGTATCGCCACACATCTGTGCAACAGGTAGCATTTAAGAATTCGATGTAATTATTGCATTCTGATGGGCTAGGTACAAACATTTTGACTCAGAGTTGTTGCTAAAAGTGGCGACAACAAGAAGGTAATCAATGTTTTGTGTTACCAGTAACATTATACAAAATCAAATCAAATTTAATTTGTATTTTGTTGCTGGCAACAAAATAAATGTTGTGATTAGTCAAAAGCTACTCTGTTGACACAAGTTTACATTCTTAGGCGATAGTAATTAACGTAAATTTGTTACTATCGACCGAAAAAGTTATTTCTATCTCAGTTTAAGGACCCAGTGGCCAAAATTTTACAACCCGGATTAGTTTATTGTTTTACGTGTAGTTCCTGCAACGTTGTTATGGCAAATCTAAACGGCATAAAGTTTAGAGTTGTAAGTATTTCTCTCACTTAAAGGCAAGAAAAAATAGGCAGGCGGGACATCACATGGATTACTGAACATACGCTGTTTGCGGAGGCCTCCCTCGTCAATTTTAATATTTGGGCTCGTGAATCTAATAGTTTGGCACAATTTGAAAAGGAGATTGTTAGTTAGTCGTAACAAACCTTTACTGCATCATAGAGATGTAATAAAAAGAGATATTTATCTACATTTCTATTTTTCTCATGTGTCTCTATTTCTTATGTCTCTATGACTGAATGAAACTGGTCTATCCATGCTTTTACAATTATTCTAATATCACGATTACATAAAAAGAGGTAATATTGAAGGCGTTTGTATATATTGAAGGTCTAAAAACTGTCGAAAAAACTCTTATCTTTTAACTTTCTTCTGGTTTTGTTTTGATTTTTACAAACGCATTTCACATAAAATATAAAAAATTGCAACGAAAGGTTTTATAACACAGAACCATGTTTTGAACGTTATTCTCACTTTCTGTTCCCAATAGAACCGGCACGACGCTTAAATTATCACCCCCTCTCTCTCTTGTATTTTCTTCTCAAAAATAGTGGTGTTAAAACTAAGAAATAAAATGTTACAATTCCACGCAATATCGTCGCAGGAAATACGTAAGACGTGAAATTCCGAACAACGACTAGTCTCTTATACTAATCTGCAAGTTATGGAGTTTTGTTTCTGCTTTTTTTAAGGCGGTTCCCCTAGAAAAAAACTATATCGCAGAGGATTGTCTTTTCTGAAGATACTTGATAAGGATATCATAGTTTTTGACGGTACGACAAAATTAAGTCAAAAATTTCATTGATTGGTTGCCATGGTTACCCGTTGCTAGAAGAAGTATAGGCAAAATATGACATTTTGCTGCTCGACGCCTAACCAAATAACTGAATAACATGCGTTATTTCAAGCGCCGTTTTGGCCGCTTTTGTTCCTCAAGGGTCACGTGTATGGATTACGTGAAACGCATTTTCGCAAGGCTGATTCGTCTTCCAGAGAACTGATGCGGTATTTTTTGGACGATAGAAAAGCTAAAATAGGGCGAAACAGGCAATATCTCGACAAAATAACCTGAAAACAAAACTTCGATTTGAAAATCGGTTTCATTTAAACATTAGGTGGTACTAATGCCTGCATCCACAGAAGAAATTGTAAAGCGTGGGTGCTTCGATCTTGAGAATTTTTGTTTCGCGTGGATTCCGAACTTAAACGGCAAAAACTTGTATAAAGATTATTTTATGGACATTCTTGACTTGTGGATCGACAAAAGGTGTACTCCAGCACTATTTCGACCAGAAAAGCACCAAATACCGAAGGTCTTAAGTCTAATTGATGACGAGTTCACTTCGGAGGGTGCGTCGTTAAGACAGCTTTCTGAATGCTTGTGGAACACCACATTTAATATTCAGAACTGTCCTATATTGTCTTAGGAGGCCCTAAAGTATCATCTAGCTATTGCAAGGAATTAAACATCGACGGAGGGTCAAGAAAGCTGTCTAAAAATGCGAAAATGGTTTGCTATGGGCGTTGCTATGCACTTATATTTGCGGTTGGTTGGAAAAAGTGGCAGAATGCGCAATAAAAACCTAAATTTGTCATAAGCACTACTTGCCACGGTATTCTAAGATGAATTTGCTATCAGAAAACAGCTAAATGACAATTCTTGAAATTTAAAAATTTTTCTAGGGGAACCACCTTAAAGTTATTTAACTGACAGAAATAATGATGACCATGCAATCTCTCATAAAGAAACACATGAGTATTCTCTCTCCATCAGTACCTCTCATTAATTCTGGTAAACATTTCTCGTAGACATCCTCACTAGAAAAGATGAATCTTGTCAGAGTTTACGAAATTATTTTGGTCCACTTGCGACTGTTTTAACTCATGACACTTATCTTTGACGTCGAGAAACGTTCGTGTTACTTGTACTACAGGTTAGATAATTTACTTATCTAGGAGTTTGCAAACAAATCTTTTTCTTGGTACTGAAAAGGATCTGTACCTTACTTTTTAAGTTGGGTAAAATGACCATCATTTCTTGAAAAACTTTATGCAACTGAAGTGTACAATTGAATCTTAATAAGACGCTTGTGTTTCTAGTTTTATTACGATTTAAAACAGCAACCATTAGGGTTCTGCCCCGTTGCTTGACCGACTGGGCTATGGCGAATTGCCTTCTCTCTCACGACAGGACTGAGCTTGAATTTTTAAGGCCACCTACCAAACTGAAGGTTTCGGTACTTTCTTCAGTTCATATGCATATATATTTATGCCCTCATTTATTTTGCAGGACTTTGCAGATAGAGGGTATTAAGCTAAAAAATTTATGCATCACAGCGTTGCATTCTAAGAAATATTACCCTGACATAATGAATTATTTTTAAATATTTATAAAGGATTTCTTCTGAACAGGTTCAAATTCAAACGCAGCTTATTATTTTTCATTAATATACTATACTTTTGTTAAATGGGACACTCAAGAGACGGAGAAAAATAAGAAGAAGAATGTCCCACTTAAGCGAAGTTTTCGGTCAAAGGGAAGGATAAGAAATGTACTACTTAGCGGGCGTCCTACTTAAGCGAATCTCCCCATGAGTAGGATTTTCATCAAACAGCTTAATATGTCCCATTTTTTTGAGAGATTTAGAGAGATCTTAGAGGAATTCGTAAATTCATAATCATAATACGGTGATAAGTAATCGTGTTTAATTTTTCTCGTTCTATACCTCATCAAATCAAGAAAATTAAAACACAAGACTAAAGTTATATGATTCCTAAGCGGAGAAAGAGTCAGTTAATTTAGATATGGACTTTTGCCGCTGTCAATTTGCTTAAGAACGCGGTATTTTCTGTAATTGGTGTAGAACTCAGCTTCCTATTCTGTTCCAGCTGCGACATGAATGCAATTTCACGAAAGGAACTCGAGAAAAATTTGTTTTTCGGAGCTAAGCGAAGCGGAACCCATTTGGCATTTAAGCGCGTGTTTGTTTCTATTTTCTACTCTACAGCGGAGAAAATCAAATTTTTTGACGAAAGTGTCACTTTTTTCACTCGTTAAGTCAAATTCCCTCAGTCTCTGTTATCCCAATTTTTTTCCTGCTTAATCTACGCCCTGGGAACGAAGTGGCTATTTTTAAGAACACTGTCCTATTCGAAAATAAAACCAATAAAACTGTGAAAAGCATAACAAACCGAAAACGTTTTTGCGTTGTTCATATGAGTTGCGTAAGTTAAGTTGGTGTCAGGTTAGGTAACAAAAACAGCTCATTCAATACGTCGCAAAGTACAACAAATGGTTGGAATTACATACGATCATCTCAAAATCAATGTCAAATAAGGTTAGTAGTTCAAATAACGTTTGATTAGTCTTTGCACAGAGGCAACGTTAGGTAAAATTTTCTACTTAACTTAAGACACAAGCAAGGAAAGATAGCTTTGACTTGGTCATCCGCTTTTTGTAATTTCTGATAAGTATGGATTGGCTAGATAAATGAATTGAGATACGAATAAACAGTAAATATAAAAAAATCCATCTTTACCCACAAAGCGTGTTGACGGGAATGTTTTCTAGAAACGAATCGTCCGAACCTATTTTTTTTTTCTTTGTATTTATTTTACAGATTTCGCAACCTAAACAAAACGTTGGCCGTTGTTTTGGGAAAGAATAGTCCTCGTAAAATTTTTAAACTGCAACATCAGTTGTTAGGAGGAGAGGAACTTTAAATCAGTTGTTGTAAAAGTTAAACACATCCTTTTTGCATGTTTATTCAGTTTCTTCATAATTTAACTCGGAGAATAAACATAGGGACCTGTTCCCGCTCCGCAACTCTTTATATATTGATGTTCACAAAATTTTTCTTTTGAATGGTTGTAATGTCTCCAGTCTCGGAAAAATATGAAGAAGAATGACCCACTTAAGCGAGGTTTTTGCTCAAAGGGAAGAAGAAAAAATGTGCTACTTATCGGGCGTCCTACTTTTCCGGGGTCTCACTTAAGCGAAGTTTTTTTGCTTGAAAAGGGTGAACAAGCTCCAGAGACTGAGAAAAGGCGTACTATATAGTGGGCGTCCTACTTATACGGGGTTACACTTAACGAGAGTATACTGTATCTGCATCGGTATCGACATATTCTTGGCTGGAACGCGTGCACTGAAATGTTTTTTCGTTATGTGTGATTTAAAACCTTATTGTGGTTAATGTTAGCTGCAGCTTTTATTGTATCATTAACTTTGAGAAAGACCTAAAGTTTTTTTGATTCATGAAGAGGTATGCTATACACAATTCAATCTCAAACCTGTACTACTCCTTTAGGGTTCATTATTGGCTTGAAAGCAATTTTGCAACAACAGCTTTTTAGTGAACCCAAAGATTAATTTTAAAAACTTTCTCTAAAATTTATTCCACAAAATTAATTTGCTACGCGTAACTGTTTTTGATATGATGTGGCAAGGAGAGCCTGTGTTTATTGTGGAACGGTATTCTTAAAAAAGAAATATCGTCAAAAATCACGTTTCACATTTAACGTCTCATTACATACTAGCTTACTTTAGCGCTCCACCTAAACGTATGACATTATTCTTTCAAACTGGCGCTTAACGCCTTTCTTTCATAATAGAAGTTTTTTTCCTCCAAATGTCAGCTGGATCGCTACTTTTTGCTAAAATTTGAAGTGAACAACTACTAGAATTAATTAGGGAAGAAAGGCAAAGAAAGCATAACAAACGGACAAAGTAGAATAAAATTCCAATGATTTAAGGCTTGATGCCAAATTTATATTCGGTTAGCACCGTTTGTGACTCCAAATAGCACTACGACTGTCGTTTGAGATTTACCAAAGCACCATGGCGAAGGAGAAGCAAATTGAGTTGTTATACCAATTTCTTACAGCGGCTTTTATAGCGTTTGTTAAAATTTTCCAACAATAAAAAGCAGCGATGGTGTAGTGGTAGCGCATTTGGCTTGTAATCATACGGTTTCAGGTTCCAATCACCACTCAAGCGGTTTAATTGTAGTGTTTTTAGTCCATTTGGTGCCATTCACTTACCTCTAACAGGCTTGTGTGGCAAGCAAGCAAGTTACGGCAATGCTATACGTATCTTTGGCAGTAGCGTAACATAGTTACAGTCGTAATGGAGGAAAAGCCAACCGTTAGGATAGAATCCCTGAAGACCTTACTATCTATATTGTGACTAAAAATTAGTTTGTAACACTTTCTTTGATTACTAGCAATCTATCGAAAGCTATAAATAAAGAGTAATAGGCCATATATGGTCTAATACGTGGTGTTATAGCTACATACTGCAAAGCTATTCATTGGTCTATTTCTTACATTTTCGAATTCACCATTCTGTAGCTAGACATGATTCAGAAACTTTAAAGGCAGAATGTTTCTTGATTATTGAAAACAGGATAGATTCGTCAAAATTACATCAACATTAGAAATTTTAAGACCAGATCAAAATTTCGCAATTTTACATCTCCTTTACGAAATTAAATTAAAATAAGAAAACCGTCCGGTTTGATCACACATTCATATTGTACACATACTTTATACTTAAATATTGTATTGATTATGTTTATATATCTTGTATCTATGGCAACGTTCTTGTTTATATAGAAAATAACACCAGAGCAATAAATCGCTCCCCCAAGGTTACAATAATTTAAACTGGGCGAGCAATCTGAATAAATAGAATGAGTTTATAAACGCATATTTTATCACAAAGTCTTTTTTATTTATTTTATTTTATCTTTTTTATATATTTTTGTTCTTTTTTACTGTAAATAATAAGAAAGAGAACATTGATTTCCATGTGAGATGAATTGATATTGCTCAACTAGAAAAATTTTTTTCAGAATTGGGGTGCAATTAATGGCTCAGCTAGTTTCTTATTTCTCAGAATTGGGCCAGCCTTTGCGTGAGCAAGAGCAATTGCTCTCCCCTTATTGATAGGCCTGGTGTATGACACCTGAAACGTCGTAAAATGTTGTTTTAGTTTGTACACATACACATGAATGTCCAAGTATTAACATAAAATATTGTCAATCGAATTTCTAATGTCTCATGTAAAAACAACAAGAACTGAAGCGGATTGAACACTCACACAACACTATGATGATAAATATAAAATATACAATGATAAAATTTGGTATAAAATATTAAGGCACAAACTTAGAGAAATGATGATAAATTGAATTATACTAGCCGGGGGACCCGGCGTCGCACGGCCACAAGTAAAAGCGTTACCCAGCATTTAAAAACCCTGTGGCGCAATAAATAAGAACGGTAAATTGTGCCACACATTCAGGTGGAGCACTCTAGTGCAGGTATATATATGTCGGTGAAAGTTCAAAAATGAATGTTACTCCAGGCAGCGCGACATTGTTTACCCTAGTACAGGTAAACAATGTTGCGCATTCATGTAAGTATAATACCTTTTTCCCAAAAAAAACTTTATCGCAACTTAGATTTAACAGAAACACAAGAAACAGCCCATCGTTAACACCGGACTGAGCACTTAGTACAAGTAAACCGTGTTGCACATGTGTTTTTGCTTAATACTCTTTTAGCACAGTTTACAACCTGTTGTTACCCCGTCATAGCAAAAAAGATTAGTAAACGTTAACAAATTAATTATGACACATGATACACTCTGTTTAAACGCTGGGTTAAGCCACAAGTAACTGTGTTACCCGGCGTTGAACACCAGAATTTTATTTTTCGGAGAATGTTCCCAGTGAAAATTCAAAAGAAATGTTACTCCAAGCTGAGTGCTTAGTACAGGTAAACAATGTGGCATATCCATATAGGTGTAATAGCCTTTTCTGAAAAAAAATGTTATTGCAACTTCGGTAAAACAGAAACAAAGGAAACAGCTGTTGTTAGCACTGGACCGAGCGCTTAGTACAGGTAAACCGTGTCGCACATTTTTTTAAAAAAAATTTATCGCGACTTCGGTTAAAAAACAGTCATGAAACCGTCTGCCGTTATTCTGTTCAGTTAAAAAAATACTCAGCAATTTTATTTTGCAGCATACGTTTTCTTAACAGTAATAAAAGTGGTAGCTGCCTAACTGCATTTATTTAGCATAAGAATTGTGTTGCAGCCAAACAATGCATTTGGCTTCTTTCACTTTTTATCCAGAGGTAGCTAAGGAGAGCTAGATAAACACAACTTCGACATAAAAAATAAATAATATTGGCTAGGTTAAAGGGCTGTTATACCAAACTGAATAATAAGTAAGGGTAGCTAGCTAGCTGGCTGAAGCTAGGATTATCCTAAAAAATCTTCGTTCCTAGCCAACAATCCTAAAAATGGTACGTTTAAGATTTGTACATGGCTAAAAAACGTGACAATATATTTATTTTAACATGTTAGAACATATAGATAACAAATATCACAAAATAAAAAGCTTTTAGAAGACAAAAAAGGTCAAACAGACCTTCAAACCCAGCACTGGCCACGTCCACTTTCAAAACCAAAATGGCCTGAGATATGGCTGGAGAGCACACAACTCGAGTCAATTTCGAACATTATAACATTGTCAGCATACAGTAAATCAAAACAATCATTTCAAGACAATGAACACTCTCATTTGATGCGAGATTTCTCGAAATTCTAATAGAATATATATCTACTGGTTTGCATTATTTTGGGTATATACATATATAAAGCTACACGATAATAAGAAAACAAAAAAACGCTGCTATACGCAAAAAAACAATACATAAACAAAAACATTTGGTCAATATAGCGCGCTATTTGTGGTGGCTTTGATTTTGATACTATTCGCGCCCCTTTCAACTTTTCGTTACCACCATGACAGAACGCAGCCCATACCAAATCACACATTTCTACGAATGTGTGAAATAAGAAAAGACGGAGAATCATTTTTGCTCAATTTTGTGAATAAGAATAAGAAAATAAAAACCAGAATTTTCCATTGGCTCCTTTAAAAGTTGACTCTCCCTAAAGTAGAGGCTCAATACCTTTATAAAGCCTAATTATAAATCAAGGTCGTTAGGCTAGAAGGTTTTGTAATGACATCCTAATATTAAAATAGCGAAATTCGCAAACATTTCTAACATTAATATATTTTTAAATCACAGAAATAGAAGATAACTTGCGAGCAATAAATAGTGCAGTTTTTTCTATTACAATATTAGCTTTAAATAAATAATAAATCGTAACATATACTTTCCATTTTTCCATGTAAAACGATTCAACTTAAATGGACCAACCTTAAGTATTCGCACGGCAGACAACACGGTTAGAAAATGGAGGGTCAGCTTACTTTCGTGTTGGTGAAGGATACAAAATGGTTGACAAGGAAAAATTAAATAAAAATAAACCCCTGAAACGACCAAAACACTGCGTTATATAAAAGGTTGAAAAACTATCTCTTTTAGCAACGTTCGATAATGCCCGATAATAATCAATAATAGTTAATAATAATCGATAGTGTTCGATAATGCTTGATAATAAAATAAAAATATTAAATAATAGAGTTATTGTTTGCAAGCTGTAAATTTTCATAAAGTTAAATACTCCCAAATGATGGACTTGTCATGATACCAGACGCAGAAGTTATCAATACATTCGTACATTCGTACATTCGTACATTAACTTTATTACATTCGAAATATTAGCGATAAGTATGTATTTATGTGATGGAAAACACGAAATGATATTAACAATAATTTTTGGCTGGAGTTTACTTTAAATTACCCAAATGCCGTAATCATCATCAGCTTTGTATTCACCAAATTTACTACGGCATCCATATTGATCATCTGCCATACTAAACCCTTCTGCCACCTTTGAGTCAAGTAAAAAAATCTGATTGTATATTCTTGATTCAAATGGGATACCTTCTCTCGACCATTTTTGATTTTTCATATTGTGACAACTTTCGTACTCGAAGAACGTCCCGCACGAATCTGGTAAATCGTTTGATTCACCTATGAAGTACTTTAACATACTTACTACATTTGTAGAAGGAATGGGCGATGTTTTGAAGGCTACCCAAGTTCCATTGTAACGGCAAATGAAATCAATACGTTTAAAACGAATGAGTTTATAAAGCATGTTTAATGCTGTTGTGCTGATTCTATAATTTGAATTTCTTATATCTGAAAGCTTCATGAGGGTTGAAACTCCCTCGATGCCATTCTGGTTTGCCTTTATTTTGCCTATTTCTTGGGAACCATCTATGGAAAGAAAGAAAAAATTGTAAAACGTTAATATGCATACCTCCAATGATATGTAAAACTGTCCGACATATTTTCATTTTGATAAAAATGTAGAACACATTGGTAAGGCATTGTGAGGACGTTTTCGTGTTGCTCCCGTTATTTTTATTTTATAACTGGTTTGATTATTGAAATGAAATCCATGATTAAAAGCGGCAATGAAAAAACTTTACCTTCTTTACAAACTACCACAAGTTTCCTGTTATCGCGCCAAGGGTACGTGACTACAGGAACAAACGCTTTCGGTGGGCCAAAATATTTTTTCAAACTCCGGCAAGATGCGTTTTTTCCAGTTCGAATTTCTATGGCAAACATTAAATATTACCCTTTAGACTTATCCACTTACAATCAGTTCTTAAATTAATAAATGTGAAACTTGTAAGAAATATCATGTACAGAAATAAACACACAAACCTTTTAAACAATTCTTTTATATTCACAATGAACTTACTACGTAGCCGTACTTTTATAAGTTAGGCTTTTGAAAATACTGGTATGGATCCTAAGTTTCGCAATGCATGATATAACGTGCTAACATATTAGTTGTAAATTTAACATCTGTTGTGTCTAATTTTATCCGCATTATATTAACTTTTCTCAGGGTATTCAAAAACTGTAATAAATTCTGATTGAAAGCAGAAGTCATTTTCTTATATTGCTTAATGATTTAGCATTTCCGTCAAAACAACCAGTTCAGTAATGTTTAAGTGCCTCAAATTCAAGTTTTTCGCACAATGACCCGCCGCCAAAAACTTTATAACGCCATATTTTAAAGCTTTGTCCAATGCCTACCAACGTCGCTGACTATTCTCGTTCAAGCAGGTTTGTTTTCATTAAAGTTTAAAGTGTATCTATATGTATGAATATATTTCTTTGTTTCACGATTACAAATTATGTTATGCTCCTCATTCTAACATTTCACCTACGGTTAAAGGAAAGAATCAGATAATGTCAGATAAGGTCTCCTGCATATTGGTAAGTCATATACGTTTTCACTTTTCATCAGTCGTATACGTCTTAACCCTATTCGGTCCGGGGTTTTTTCGAACATACTATGACCAGGGGGGGGGGGGGGGGCGGACTCAATAACTTTTCATAGGGTTGTTCAAATTGAATCAAACCTGACACACTTATAGTACGTCATAAAAGGAACAAAATGGGGGCAATACATTTTTGCTTGCGTCAGCACATTTCCTGTGACGTCATCAGAAACTTGAAATTTGTTAAAAATGCCACTATCTGCTTAAAATTTAATTACTTTTGTTCTAGAGCGAATTTTTAACTTCTGTTTAAAGTTTCTGAAAGTTAAATAAAAGTTATTTAACATATCTTCCGGTTTTTACATGGATCGCATAAAAAATTGCCAAAAATTGGCCGAATATCCGGTTTTTTCCAATTTTCGAGTAAAGCCCGACAAAATCGGAAAATCGGATTAGTCAGGTGTCCAAATTATGCAAAACGATTCTTCTTGATAAAAAAAAGTAGTGTTGCAAGTTTCAAGTTCTAAGGATAATCCTAACAGGAGTTATTATATTTTCCCCATTATAAGGATTTCATAGATATTTGTAGGGGTAGTTTCGAGTAATGGCCAATATCAAAGTCTCTGAAAGGTATGGGACCTAAAAATTTAGCATGCAGGTGTCTAATAGATAAATATTGAAACTCAGTAAGTATCATAGCCATATAGCAAAGCAATAAGGAGTTATTAAAAAAACCGTCAGGGGGGGCGGAATCCGCCCGAATAGGGTTAATTGCATCACCGAATAGGGTTAATTACATCTTAATTAGGTATTTCGTATTTCGTACCTCGTTCTCTTCCATCTGTATAACTTGACTATAATTGACTATAAATATTTTCAATTTTTGGTTCGTACAGCCGCTGTTTCAACAACACTATCTTTTCCAGGCATATCCGCTTGTGATGTATCCTAGGGCCAATGCAATGACAAAGAAATTAGAATAAAAGAAGTACTGATAACTTGCTACATCACGTACGTAAATTGCACAGACATTTTCTACAGATACTCTGCTTGACAGAAATGGAAAAGGCATTATAGCATTTTTTGCGGTTTTCAAAAGGTTGCAGACTTAAACCAGTAAATCGGCAAAAGATGTAATCTAAAAAGAAATGTTATCTATTGGTTGGAGAAGTAAAGAAGCGCAACTATCAGAAAAACATTCGCATTCATTGGTGAATTAGATTCACTACCAGACAATAATCTCTTCTCAGCAAAAAAAAATTTTCATCGTTAAGACATTTCTCGCTTAACAAAGAAGATGCCTCTGAGTCAGTGGGAGATTGAAATATGCTTCAATTCCGACCACAGTGAAACATTAACTTGTCCTACCACAAAATCATGATATTTCAAAACTAAGTATTCTACACGAACGCGAAATTAATTGGCCATATTAGACGAGAGTTTGTGTTAGTAAATCTTAGACAACATTATTGGGCAGTAAAGACTCATTTGCAAAAAAATGACTAAAAATGAAAATTGAAATGCTTTACTTGAAGCACACATGGCAATCAGAAAACCTCCGTTCACGAATTGCGGGGTATACCTCTTTAGACACATGCACATTAAATAGGGAAGACGGATACTGATGTGCATCACGAATCAAATGAGCCGTTTGTCTGTCTGTGACTTGTGCAAAGTGGATCATATTCTTCACTATTTTCTTTGATAAAGTCTGTAAAACAACGCCCATAAAATTGTTCTGTAATTTGCCAAACTTTAACGTTAAAATAATATTAACGTCAAATGAAAGTATATTAAATTAATGAAGCCATTACAGTGTACTTGAAACTTTGAGGCCAAATAACTTGGAAACGAGGTGGTGACGTCAATGATTTTTCACCTGGGACCAATTTGGGTACGTTTCCCAAGCCTGGGTCGCCGAATCTGTTTTGGAATGCACGGGTTTATGACGTCATCAAAAAACCTTTAAACCACAATATTTCTGTAACCGTTTGTCAATAGTACATGATCCTATACATTTTCTTGATCAGCGTTTCAAGATCTATACGATGAAGGCAACAGGTATACACATTTCTAAAAATAACTTTTTTGTGTTTTGGCGGGTCTTTGCTGACGTCAGCGAAAATTTTAAAAGCTTTATATCACCTTAGTCGTTTGTCGAAAACATATAATCCTATACATTATTTTGATCAGCGTTTCAACCTCTACACATTATAGGCAACGTATAAACTAAATTTCGCCAATTTTTTTTTTTGGATATGCAATGTTGACGTCAGCGCTGCAAAACATCTAAAACAACCTATTTTTCCATTGTCCTTCTGCCTAAATTGGATTTCTCCACGGGCCTTATCGACTAGTCGAATAATACTATAATCTGGAATTTAAACCCACCATTTGCACCCTACACTAGTGGAATACGAAAGAGAGTCGTCAGATTATAAGAAACCCTTGATGGAAATCATAAAAGGTCCTCATAGACTTTCAACTTATTACCCTTTTAACGGAAGTCGAAAACATTTTGAGTAGTCTCTCCCACTCACTTAAGTTTCCGACGACAACTGTGAGGTACTGACGCCCTTCCACTTTCTAAGTGGAATACAACAAAGTTAATATGTTACATGAAACTTCTCGACAATCAACCTAAACAGCGGGAAAGAATGGAGACAAGTTCAGATATTCTCCACACATTTCTAGGAATGTTGGAGAAAATAATATCTTCCAGGACCGACTAAACCAACATTTGGTGCGGATTTAAACAAGACCTCAATTTAAGTGACCTTGGGAATTCTGGAGATACTAACAAAGAGAGGAATTGATCTTTAGGACGCATCTTAAAGGTTATTCTTGTGAAACATGGCTTTGTTAGAATGGTGAATGTACAACGCAAAAATGCAAAATAATTCTAATCTATAGCCGCCTTGATAGATCGGAGGATAACGAGATACCTTATAGAAAGGGGGATGTTCGAGCTAAAACTCAAGAGACCTAATTAAGATGTAGTTAAAACGTATGCACTAATAGACATTGTAAATCTTAAGGATTCACCAACACGCAGGAGACTTAGTGGACATTATCTGGTCTTTCCATTAACTGTGAATCAAACGTTACATATAAATATATAGAGGCGAGATTAAGAAATTTGTAGAGCATGAAACAATTTGTAATGGTGAAACAATTTACGGATATCTACGGATGCCAATCCTCTTTTTCTAAAACAAGTTTTACCAACGCCTCTACAAGGTTACGCATAATCGCTTCAACAAGAAGAAGATGGGAAAACCGATATGACGTTGGTTCTGTATCCACTTTGAACTGAACTAAATTTCTATCCTACTTTATTGATCTAACTTACGCTGTGCTACATATCCATAGCAAAATAAAGTAAAGAGTACGCAGCTGTCGCAGAAAATTATTTTACAAGTTCTTAGGCGAGAAAAATATTTTGAAAATTCACCCCTGACGAAGATCTTCCCCGACGATTTTTTAAGCAATCACGTTTAAACTACTTTAGGGACAGGAGCTTTTCGCCAGGAGACAATATTTGCGTGTCAAAAAAACGCTATTCGTTGGTACATAAACTTGCGTTTGATGATTTCCGAAACAAATTATCGGGGAAAAAATTGTGATTGGTGAAAGTGTACAGTTCTCTAAAGGTGCCCATTACAGTTGCCGTCACGTGACTAGCAAAAATGTTTTATCCGCAAAGCAATTTCACATATCTCAAGAAGAACAAACAAGTATTATCATAGTTCGACGACGATCAGTAGAAATAAATCACTTATTTTTGAACTTTGCTTATTTTATGATTTTTTAATGGTGAGAAATCGTTTTGGCGTTTTAAAAATGTTCATCATATGAGATTTAGCATTTTCCATGCCATGAACCTTTGGCGAATAATGCCCAAAAAGTTTTCTGTCGTCAGAGTGATGTGCTTATAGATACATGCGCTTTCGTGCAGTGCAAGCTTAGTAGCGGGATAATACCTTCTGGTATGACTTCCCTTGTTCACCTTGTCATCTATGAAAGAAAAGCAAAAAATGTTAACTTCTATATTAAAATAAAAACACAATAATTATTCCTCGTTTTACCATCTTTCAGAATGCGTGTATTCTTAAAGTTATTTGATATATCTAATTTATTTGAAATAGTTCACAGAAAAATTAATCTGAACCCCTTGTTAAGTAAGTTCACAGCTGTCCTAGAACTTCAACATTTTTCCTCGACTGGGCAATCAACAAGTTTTTAAGCACTTTCAAATGAAATTAACTTGTTTTCACAGAGGAAGGCTTTAGGGGCGAACAATTTCCGTCTGTTCTGACTGGTGCTTCGTCATGGATTACCCTCGATTGAGATTACGTTATAAAATGTGGTTAAAGACATGTAAATTATTGCTAGTTTTTTATTGATTTCACCAATCATGCTACTGACTCATTTCCTCCCACTGAAAGGTTTTATGTAGGTATGTGAGGACACAACAAAACCTAGCGTTAGTGCAGGAGCCAGGCTCATCTGAAAGCGCGCGGAAATGGTTCTTTATACGGACCCCTAAACAAGTAGGAGTCAGAGAGTCATCTAAAGCTTATCGCATCATAAATATAGTTATGAATAATGGTTGAAAGAGAGTTCATGCACCTGTTAATACACAACTTTTCATTTTAATTCTTAATTTTAATTTTTAAATTGAATTCTGAATATTGATGTTTTAATTGAATTTAATTTTGATTTTCACATCGAATTAAAAATCAAAATTATTCACTATTTTTAGTTTTAAAATTTAAATTAAATTTCAAAATTCTTGATTAATTTTGATGTTTAATTTGAAATTAATTTGAATATCAAAAATCCTTAAGTAATTTTTGATTTTTAATTATCAAATTTCAATTAAAAATCAAGTGGGTTTTAAGGATGGACAAATTTTCAGATAATTATAACTCATGCAGCGTTTAAGTCTCATGTTGACAGAAACTCTTGTTTTCCCTTTACTCGCGACGGTGTCCTATAAAAATTCTAATGCGTAGAAACTCAACGAATAGACCCTATTTCCATATCCATTTGCTTCCGCGAAATATACATACTCAAAATGCAGAATAACATGAAAACGAGATTAGTTATGAGCAAATTTTGAGATGCTGGTTGTTTACATGCAAGTTTGAAGAATGTATCAACAAAATGTTGACTTTTACAGCTTTTAACTGGCAGTTTCACATAATCGTAGTTAACACAGTTATAAAGAGGGTTTTGGTAGTGGTAGTGTGACAAAAAAAATTAAAATATTGCAGATTTTAAGGGCGTATCTTTTGGTATATGTTAGCTAGCTAGCTAGCTAGCTAACCCTCTAAAACCTCCTAGCCACGTTAAACCTAGCCCCGTTTTTAGAATGATGTGAATACATTTTTATTTACTGTTTCCAAGTAAATTTAGAACTAAAACTCAATATACAGTTTACTAACGCTCAGTGGCATATATTACTTCTGATCAGTTCAAAAAATTAAAATTAGCTTGCTAGTAGCTAAGCCAAAAAGTAGCCAGCGGCTAAGCTAAAACCCTGGAAAAACATATTGTAAATATCATTTTGAGCTCTCCATTCCCCCAAAATCAATATTGAATATGCTTGACTGATGCTAACAGAAGTATTCCAGAAACCTAAAGAAAAATAACATTGACTTCGGGGGAAAGGGGATGGCACAGTAAAGAGATTTCAATGGCTGGATTTTCTTATAGCATTTTCACAAGTATTTTTTCCAGGGTTGTAGCTATAGCTTAGCTGCATGAGTTACCAACAAATCATTTTTCAACATTTGTTGCGTAAACTGATAATTAAAATTAATATTTTCAGTATTGGCTGTTGTGATTATGTGACTGTCACACTTCCTCTGTCACTACTCCCTCTCTTACTGACTGTCAATAATCGTACATTTGTATCAAGCATTGTGATGGTTAACCTTAATACTTACAGTTTGTAAGTAATATGAATTGATAGAGCATAGAGCTTATCATAAATCCCCATATGTAGAAAAAGTAAAGTCTTTTTTTAAAATGGCACCTAATTTTTTAGGTTTTTATGAAAAAAAAATGAAAATAAAATAATATACTTTTTCTTATAAGAATTTCTGGGTTTCAGCTGTAAACGTGCTTAATATTTATCAAAATCTCAGTCTCAATGTTCTTAAAAACCAGGTCCTTATGTATTTTGTTTTCTTGCTTTTTTGAAATCTTGAAAATTAATCTTGCAGAATTATTCCAATTGTTTATTTACAGAAAATAATCTCAATGAAATATTGTGTCGATTTGTGAAAATACAAAACCAAAAATTTTTGACATCACAAAAAAATTTCACATTGTTTCCACTTATTAAAGTAATTGTTTTCACTTATTAAAGTTCGATATGACAAGCATTTTGTGGACAAAATTTTAAAGAAATTTCTTTAATTCTAGACAGTATGTCAGTAAATGTTTTGCGTTTTTTTAAGCAACAATTTTTTAATTATTTTGTGAAGTGATCCTCTCAAGAAAAATTTGTTTCTGACCGATCACTGGACAATTTCATTTGCCTGAAAAAATACCAAGATGGTAACTCTCTGAATACGAAATTTAAGAATTAGGATATCATCCTTTTAGTCAACCTTATATTTTGAAATTTTTGATAATTTTTTTAACCAAATTCAATCTATGGTAGAGGCTTAAAATTTAACACAAATAAGCAAGAACATTCCAAGAAAGGTTTAGAGTCCAACTTTTCCCACCAAGTCAAATTAGTATCCTAATTCTGAAATCACAAATGTGTAAAATGTGAGTTATAAATACTTCCCAAGCTACCCTCACATGAAAAAAAAATTAACAACTTAAGGCAAGGTCAACTCAACTACTATTTTAAAACCACAGTCAGTAAGCCTGGCTAATGTTATTTTCACAGATGTTGTTTAAAAAACAAGGTACACTCAATAAGTGGAGACACAGGATATATACCAGCAACATCCCCAATTTTGGTAAACAGCTTGAAATTTCACGGTTGTTTGGAACAAGTCAGTCAGTCAAATAGTTAGCTACTCATATCATATTCAAAGCTAGCTAATACCTAGCTCATTTACCACCAAGAAATAATAAACAAAAGCATTAGAACGACCCAATGATACATGCTATTATCCCATATTATCACCAAATGTTAATAACAATCTGTATGACAAATTAATTTTGCAAATATTGCAAGTAAACAAACGATATCTGCACTACTTCGCTGCAAACTAAAATTTTGCTCATAACTAATCTCGTTTTCATGTTATTCTGCATTTTGAGTATGCATATTTCGCGGAACCAAATGGATATGGAAATAGGTCTATTGACTGAGTTGATCGTACCTATTGAATATTTCATTTAGCATGGTTAAAGGGGCTACGGAAAGGCTGTTGGTTTAAAATAAACTTTAAACTAGCTAGCTAGCTATAGCCTTCGTAACTTTGCATAGAAACATATAAGTTTATTGTATATAAAGCCAGTCGAAGCAACAACAATGACTTTAAAATCCTTTTAGAGGTATTAATTACCTTCTTAAAGCAAGTAACATAGCATTTTTTTAACAAATACACTATCTTGTGTTGTCTCTGTTCCCTCGTCAAAACAAACTTTCAATTTACTGATATTTAATATATTTCACAGACTGAGCTTATTTTATCACAACAAAGAATACGGAAGGCAAATTTTTCTTTTTATAGAAAAAAAGAATAAAAAAGTAGCAAATCATTCATAAAAAAATAATTATTCATAAACAGGTCGTCTAGACGTCTATGTGGTTCTAAAGTGTGTATAATTTCTTTCACCTTAACCTTTTCAGTGGTCTGTTAATTACACGCCATTTTTCGGAAATTGCGGGGATTGAGCTTATTGAAGCGTTTTGTAGCCCCTTTAATGACGAAGCAAGGCTAGCTTTATACAAGGAGTAAAAGTTCACATGTCTGCATTGAATAAAAAATTACAAATGTTATTATTTTATCATAAAATTTAAAAAATAGATAGATAAAGTTTAATCTATCCACAGCACGACTTGACAGTACTATGTCGGCTTGTGTGAGATTAATGAGATAAAAATAGAAAACCTGTCTAGCTGAGTAGTAGAAGTAGCTAATCTGGAACTTCAGTTATCAGGCTTTATTATAAAAAATACAAAAAGGTATACGAACCTATTAAATTGCAATGTTTACCATGGTAGGGCGGAAAACACCATTGGCAATAGTAGGTGTTGTTGTTGAAGTTTGGAATACACACACTTCCATGTTCACATATCAATGGATTCAACGTACACATGTTCTAAATTGAATGTATATATTTGTATTGTTGAACATTTTCTGTAGATTAATTTTCTAATCGTGGGCAGGAAGGAGTTAGGAGAAGGAATAAACAAAAAATAAACAGAGAATAACCAAATCTTCTTGAAAGGATTATTAAAGAAAGACAGTCACCAAAGGACAAGTGCAGCCTTTGATAATGTTTTCATGCTTAACAAAATTATTATAACATACAACAATTTTTAAAAATGATAAAAATTGATAACAACATTACATTCGTTTTTGTAAAGAAAGCGTAGTGTCCTCATTACTGGACAGAACAGTCAATGTAGTCAGCGAAGAAAATTTCCGAAAGAGAAAGCATCTCACATAGGCAACGTCTTACTTGCAAACGCGTACTCGAGACAACCGATTAGAAAAGTTAAAAGAAAAGTCAGGAACAGAACTGATAAGAAAGATGACGGGGAGGAATTCAGAAGAAGTCAATC
>JASGCC010002391.1:0-28596 GCA_030067915.1 Hydractinia echinata
CTTTTAACAGTGAAACGATTGACTGTGGGACTTATTGAACTGATTTTGGACTTTGACCTTATAAATGTGATAAATGAGACAATTGGAGTCCAAGAAATAACATTCTTCTTAATTTGACATGATTGCTGTAAGTCAGCAATTACACTGGGCGCTGTGGTAGCGCTTTTTTTAAAATTTAGATAAATAAGTCATTTTTTACTGTGGGAACAATGCTAGCCGTTAGTGCGCGCTGAAGAAATAGAGACAGTTTCAAAAACTACATTTCATTGACTTTCTAACGTTATCAGTCCGTTTGAGTTACAACGGTTGCGTCACATATTCGTACCAACATGTATTTAGCGATATTTTTCTGATATTACTAGGTTGCATCGCTTTTAACAGTGAAACGATTGACTGTGGGACTTAATTGAACTGATTTTGGACTTTGACCTTATAAATGTGATAAATGAGACAATTGGACTCCAAGAAATAACATTCTTCTTAATTTGACATGATTGCTGGAACTCAGCGATTACACTGGGCGCTGTGGTAGCGCTTTATTTAAAAATTTAGATAAATAAGTCATTTTTTACTGTGGGACCAATCCTAGCCGTTAGCGCGCGCTGAAGAAATAGAGACAGTTTCAAAAACTACATTTCATTGACTTTCTAACGGTATCAGTCCGTTTGAGTTACAACGGTTGCGTCACATATTCGTACCAACATGTATTTAGCGATATTTTTCTGATATTACTAGGTTGCATCGCTTTTAACAGTGAAACGATTGACTGTGGGACTTAATTGAACTGATTTTGGACTTTGACCTTATAAATGTGATAAATGAGACAATTGGACTCCAAGAAATAACATTCTTCTTAATTTGACATGATTGCTGGAACTCAGCGATTACACTGGGCGCTGTGGTAGCGCTTTATTTAAAAATTTAGATAAATAAGTCATTTTTTACTGTGGGACCAATCCTAGCCGTTAGCGCGCGCTGAAGAAATAGAGACAGTTTCAAAAACTACATTTCATTGACTTTCTAACGGTATCAGTCCGTTTGAGTTACAACGGTTGCGTCACATATTCGTACCAACATGTATTTAGCGATATTTTTCTGATATTACTAGGTTGCATCGCTTTTAACAGTGAAACGATTGACTGTGGGACTTAATTGAACTGATTTTGGACTTTGACCTTATAAATGTGATAAATGAGACAATTGGACTCCAAGAAATAACATTCTTCTTAATTTGACATGATTGCTGGAACTCAGCAATTACACTGGGCGCTGTGGTAGCGCTTTATTTAAAAATTTAGATAAATAAGTCATTTTTTACTGTGGGACCAATCCTAGCCGTTAGCGCGCGCTGAAGAAATAGAGACAGTTTCAAAAACTACATTTCATTGACTTTCTAACGGTATCAGTCCGTTTGAGTTACAACGGTTGCGTCACATATTCGTACCAACATGTATTTAGCGATATTTTTCTGATATTACTAGGTTGCATCGCTTTTAACAGTGAAACGATTGACTGTGGGACTTAATTGAACTGATTTTGGACTTTGACCTTATAAATGTGATAAATGAGACAATTGGACTCCAAGAAATAACATTCTTCTTAATTTGACATGATTGCTGGAACTCAGCGATTACACTGGGCGCTGTGGTAGCGCTTTATTTAAAATTTAGATAAATAAGTCATTTTTTACTGTGGGACCAATCCTAGCCGTTAGCGCGCGCTGAAGAAATAGAGACAGTTTCAAAAACTACATTTCATTGACTTTCTAACGGTATCAGTCCGTTTGAGTTACAACGGTTGCGTCACATATTCGTACCAACATGTATTTAGCGATATTTTTCTGATATTACTAGGTTGCATCGCTTTTAACAGTGAAACGATTGACTGTGGGACTTAATTGAACTGATTTTGACTTTGACCTTATAAATGTGATAAATGAGACAATTGGACTCCAAGAAATAACATTCTTCTTAATTTGACATGATTGCTGGAACTCAGATTACACTGGGCGCTGTGGTAGCGCTTTATTTAAAAATTTAGATAAATAAGTCATTTTTTACTGTGGGACCAATCCTAGCCGTTAGCGCGCGCTGAAGAAATAGAGACAGTTTCAAAAACTACATTTCATTGACTTTCTAACGGTATCAGTCCGTTTGAGTTACAACGGTTGCGTCACATATTCGTACCAACATGTATTTAGCGATATTTTTCTGATATTACTAGGTTGCATCGCTTTTAACAGTGAAACGATTGACTGTGGGACTTAATTGAACTGATTTTGGACTTTGACCTTATAAATGTGATAAATGAGACAATTGGACTCCAAGAAATAACATTCTTCTTAATTTGACATGATTGCTGGAACTCAGCAATTACACTGGGCGCTGTGGTAGCGCTTTATTTAAAAATTTAGATAAATAAGTCATTTTTTACTGTGGGACCAATCCTAGCCGTTAGCGCGCGCTGAAGAAATAGAGACAGTTTCAAAAACTACATTTCATTGACTTTCTAACGGTATCAGTCCGTTTGAGTTACAACGGTTGCGTCACATATTCGTACCAACATGTATTTAGCGATATTTTTCTGATATTACTAGGTTGCATCGCTTTTAACAGTGAAACGATTGACTGTGGGACTTAATTGAACTGATTTTGGACTTTGACCTTATAAATGTGATAAATGAGACAATTGGACTCCAAGAAATAACATTCTTCTTAATTTGACATGATTGCTGGAACTCAGCAATTACACTGGGCGCTGTGGTAGCGCTTTATTTAAAAATTTAGATAAATAAGTCATTTTTACTGTGGGACCAATCCTAGCCGTTAGCGCGCGCTGAAGAAATAGAGACAGTTTCAAAAACTACATTTCATTGACTTTCTAACGGTATCAGTCCGTTTGAGTTACAACGGTTGCGTCACATATTCGTACCAACATGTATTTAGCGATATTTTTCTGATATTACTAGGTTGCATCGCTTTTAACAGTGAAACGATTGACTGTGGGACTTAATTGAACTGATTTTGGACTTTGACCTTATAAATGTGATAAATGAGACAATTGGACTCCAAGAAATAACATTCTTCTTAATTTGACATGATTGCTGGAACTCAGCGATTACACTGGGCGCTGTGGTAGCGCTTTATTTAAAAATTTAGATAAATAAGTCATTTTTTACTGTGGGACCAATCCTAGCCGTTAGCGCGCGCTGAAGAAATAGAGACAGTTTCAAAAACTACATTTCATTGACTTTCTAACGGTATCAGTCCGTTTGAGTTACAACGGTTGCGTCACATATTCGTACCAACATGTATTTAGCGATATTTTTCTGATATTACTAGGTTGCATCGCTTTTAACAGTGAAACGATTGACTGTGGGACTTAATTGAACTGATTTTGGACTTTGACCTTATAAATGTGATAAATGAGACAATTGGACTCCAAGAAATAACATTCTTCTTAATTTGACATGATTGCTGGAACTCAGATTACACTGGGCGCTGTGGTAGCGCTTTATTTAAAAATTTAGATAAATAAGTCATTTTTTACTGTGGGACCAATCCTAGCCGTTAGCGCGCGCTGAAGAAATAGAGACAGTTTCAAAAACTACATTTCATTGACTTTCTAACGGTATCAGTCCGTTTGAGTTACAACGGTTGCGTCACATATTCGTACCAACATGTATTTAGCGATATTTTTCTGATATTACTAGGTTGCATCGCTTTTAACAGTGAAACGATTGACTGTGGGACTTAATTGAACTGATTTTGGACTTTGACCTTATAAATGTGATAAATGAGACAATTGGACTCCAAGAAATAACATTCTTCTTAATTTGACATGATTGCTGGAACTCAGCGATTACACTGGGCGCTGTGGTAGCGCTTTATTTAAAAATTTAGATAAATAAGTCATTTTTTACTGTGGGACCAATCCTAGCCGTTAGCGCGCGCTGAAGAAATAGAGACAGTTTCAAAAACTACATTTCATTGACTTTCTAACGGTATCAGTCCGTTTGAGTTACAACGGTTGCGTCACATATTCGTACCAACATGTATTTAGCGATATTTTTCTGATATTACTAGGTTGCATCGCTTTTAACAGTGAAACGATTGACTGTGGGACTTAATTGAACTGATTTTGGACTTTGACCTTATAAATGTGATAAATGAGACAATTGGACTCCAAGAAATAACATTCTTCTTAATTTGACATGATTGCTGGAACTCAGCGATTACACTGGGCGCTGTGGTAGCGCTTTATTTAAAAATTTAGATAAATAAGTCATTTTTTACTGTGGGACCAATCCTAGCCGTTAGCGCGCGCTGAAGAAATAGAGACAGTTTCAAAAACTACATTTCATTGACTTTCTAACGGTATCATCCGTTTGAGTTACAACGGTTGCGTCACATATTCGTACCAACATGTATTTAGCGATATTTTTCTGATATTACTAGGTTGCATCGCTTTTAACAGTGAAACGATTGACTGTGGGACTTAATTGAACTGATTTTGGACTTTGACCTTATAAATGTGATAAATGAGACAATTGGACTCCAAGAAATAACATTCTTCTTAATTTGACATGATTGCTGGAACTCAGCGATTACACTGGGCGCTGTGGTAGCGCTTTATTTAAAAATTTAGATAAATAAGTCATTTTTTACTGTGGGACCAATCCTAGCCGTTAGCGCGCGCTGAAGAAATAGAGACAGTTTCAAAAACTACATTTCATTGACTTTCTAACGGTATCAGTCCGTTTGAGTTACAACGGTTGCGTCACATATTCGTACCAACATGTATTTAGCGATATTTTTCTGATATTACTAGGTTGCATCGCTTTTAACAGTGAAACGATTGACTGTGGGACTTAATTGAACTGATTTTGGACTTTGACCTTATAAATGTGATAAATGAGACAATTGGACTCCAAGAAATAACATTCTTCTTAATTTGACATGATTGCTGGAACTCAGCGATTACACTGGGCGCTGTGGTAGCGCTTTATTTAAAAATTTAGATAAATAAGTCATTTTTTACTGTGGGACCAATCCTAGCCGTTAGCGCGCGCTGAAGAAATAGAGACAGTTTCAAAAACTACATTTCATTGACTTTCTAACGGTATCAGTCCGTTTGAGTTACAACGGTTGCGTCACATATTCGTACCAACATGTATTTAGCGATATTTTTCTGATATTACTAGGTTGCATCGCTTTTAACAGTGAAACGATTGACTGTGGGACTTAATTGAACTGATTTTGGACTTTGACCTTATAAATGTGATAAATGAGACAATTGGACTCCAAGAAATAACATTCTTCTTAATTTGACATGATTGCTGGAACTCAGCAATTACACTGGGCGCTGTGGTAGCGCTTTATTTAAAAATTTAGATAAATAAGTCATTTTTTACTGTGGGACCAATCCTAGCCGTTAGCGCGCGCTGAAGAAATAGAGACAGTTTCAAAAACTACATTTCATTGACTTTCTAACGGTATCAGTCCGTTTGAGTTACAACGGTTGCGTCACATATTCGTACCAACATGTATTTAGCGATATTTTTCTGATATTACTAGGTTGCATCGCTTTTAACAGTGAAACGATTGACTGTGGGACTTAATTGAACTGATTTTGGACTTTGACCTTATAAATGTGATAAATGAGACAATTGGACTCCAAGAAATAACATTCTTCTTAATTTGACATGATTGCTGGAACTCAGCAATTACACTGGGCGCTGTGGTAGCGCTTTATTTAAAAATTTAGATAAATAAGTCATTTTTTACTGTGGGACCAATCCTAGCCGTTAGCGCGCGCTGAAGAAATAGAGACAGTTTCAAAAACTACATTTCATTGACTTTCTAACGGTATCAGTCCGTTTGAGTTACAACGGTTGCGTCACATATTCGTACCAACATGTATTTAGCGATATTTTTCTGATATTACTAGGTTGCATCGCTTTTAACAGTGAAACGATTGACTGTGGGACTTAATTGAACTGATTTTGGACTTTGACCTTATAAATGTGATAAATGAGACAATTGGACTCCAAGAAATAACATTCTTCTTAATTTGACATGATTGCTGGAACTCAATTACACTGGGCGCTGTGGTAGCGCTTTATTTAAAAATTTAGATAAATAAGTCATTTTTTACTGTGGGACCAATCCTAGCCGTTAGCGCGCGCTGAAGAAATAGAGACAGTTTCAAAAACTACATTTCATTGACTTTCTAACGGTATCAGTCCGTTTGAGTTACAACGGTTGCGTCACATATTCGTACCAACATGTATTTAGCGATATTTTTCTGATATTACTAGGTTGCATCGCTTTTAACAGTGAAACGATTGACTGTGGGACTTAATTGAACTGATTTTGGACTTTGACCTTATAAATGTGATAAATGAGACAATTGGACTCCAAGAAATAACATTCTTCTTAATTTGACATGATTGCTGGAACTCAGCAATTACACTGGGCGCTGTGGTAGCGCTTTATTTAAAAATTTAGATAAATAAGTCATTTTTTACTGTGGGACCAATCCTAGCCGTTAGCGCGCGCTGAAGAAATAGAGACAGTTTCAAAAACTACATTTCATTGACTTTCTAACGGTATCAGTCCGTTTGAGTTACAACGGTTGCGTCACATATTCGTACCAACATGTATTTAGCGATATTTTTCTGATATTACTAGGTTGCATCGCTTTTAACAGTGAAACGATTGACTGTGGGACTTAATTGAACTGATTTTGGACTTTGACCTTATAAATGTGATAAATGAGACAATTGGACTCCAAGAAATAACATTCTTCTTAATTTGACATGATTGCTGGAACTCAGATTACACTGGGCGCTGTGGTAGCGCTTTATTTAAAAATTTAGATAAATAAGTCATTTTTTACTGTGGGACCAATCCTAGCCGTTAGCGCGCTGAAGAAATAGAGACAGTTTCAAAAACTACATTTCATTGACTTTCTAACGGTATCAGTCCGTTTGAGTTACAACGGTTGCGTCACATATTCGTACCAACATGTATTTAGCGATATTTTTCTGATATTACTAGGTTGCATCGCTTTTAACAGTGAAACGATTGACTGTGGGACTTAATTGAACTGATTTTGGACTTTGACCTTATAAATGTGATAAATGAGACAATTGGACTCCAAGAAATAACATTCTTCTTAATTTGACATGATTGCTGGAACTCAGCGATTACACTGGGCGCTGTGGTAGCGCTTTATTTAAAAATTTAGATAAATAAGTCATTTTTTACTGTGGGACCAATCCTAGCCGTTAGCGCGCGCTGAAGAAATAGAGACAGTTTCAAAAACTACATTTCATTGACTTTCTAACGGTATCAGTCCGTTTGAGTTACAACGGTTGCGTCACATATTCGTACCAACATGTATTTAGCGATATTTTTCTGATATTACTAGGTTGCATCGCTTTTAACAGTGAAACGATTGACTGTGGGACTTAATTGAACTGATTTTGGACTTTGACCTTATAAATGTGATAAATGAGACAATTGGACTCCAAGAAATAACATTCTTCTTAATTTGACATGATTGCTGGAACTCAGCGATTACACTGGGCGCTGTGGTAGCGCTTTATTTAAAAATTTAGATAAATAAGTCATTTTTTACTGTGGGACCAATCCTAGCCGTTAGCGCGCGCTGAAGAAATAGAGACAGTTTCAAAAACTACATTTCATTGACTTTCTAACGGTATCAGTCCGTTTGAGTTACAACGGTTGCGTCACATATTCGTACCAACATGTATTTAGCGATATTTTTCTGATATTACTAGGTTGCATCGCTTTTAACAGTGAAACGATTGACTGTGGGACTTAATTGAACTGATTTTGGACTTTGACCTTATAAATGTGATAAATGAGACAATTGGACTCCAAGAAATAACATTCTTCTTAATTTGACATGATTGCTGGAACTCAGCGATTACACTGGGCGCTGTGGTAGCGCTTTATTTAAAAATTTAGATAAATAAGTCATTTTTTACTGTGGGACCAATCCTAGCCGTTAGCGCGCGCTGAAGAAATAGAGACAGTTTCAAAAACTACATTTCATTGACTTTCTAACGGTATCAGTCCGTTTGAGTTACAACGGTTGCGTCACATATTCGTACCAACATGTATTTAGCGATATTTTTCTGATATTACTAGGTTGCATCGCTTTTAACAGTGAAACGATTGACTGTGGGACTTAATTGAACTGATTTTGGACTTTGACCTTATAAATGTGATAAATGAGACAATTGGACTCCAAGAAATAACATTCTTCTTAATTTGACATGATTGCTGGAACTCAGCGATTACACTGGGCGCTGTGGTAGCGCTTTATTTAAAAATTTAGATAAATAAGTCATTTTTTACTGTGGGACCAATCCTAGCCGTTAGCGCGCGCTGAAGAAATAGAGACAGTTTCAAAAACTACATTTCATTGACTTTCTAACGGTATCAGTCCGTTTGAGTTACAACGGTTGCGTCACATATTCGTACCAACATGTATTTAGCGATATTTTTCTGATATTACTAGGTTGCATCGCTTTTAACAGTGAAACGATTGACTGTGGGACTTAATTGAACTGATTTTGGACTTTGACCTTATAAATGTGATAAATGAGACAATTGGACTCCAAGAAATAACATTCTTCTTAATTTGACATGATTGCTGGAACTCAGCGATTACACTGGGCGCTGTGGTAGCGCTTTATTTAAAAATTTAGATAAATAAGTCATTTTTTACTGTGGGACCAATCCTAGCCGTTAGCGCGCGCTGAAGAAATAGAGACAGTTTCAAAAACTACATTTCATTGACTTTCTAACGGTATCAGTCCGTTTGAGTTACAACGGTTGCGTCACATATTCGTACCAACATGTATTTAGCGATATTTTTCTGATATTACTAGGTTGCATCGCTTTTAACAGTGAAACGATTGACTGTGGGACTTAATTGAACTGATTTTGGACTTTGACCTTATAAATGTGATAAATGAGACAATTGGACTCCAAGAAATAACATTCTTCTTAATTTGACATGATTGCTGGAACTCAGCAATTACACTGGGCGCTGTGGTAGCGCTTTATTTAAAAATTTAGATAAATAAGTCATTTTTTACTGTGGGACCAATCCTAGCCGTTAGCGCGCGCTGAAGAAATAGAGACAGTTTCAAAAACTACATTTCATTGACTTTCTAACGGTATCAGTCCGTTTGAGTTACAACGGTTGCGTCACATATTCGTACCAACATGTATTTAGCGATATTTTTCTGATATTACTAGGTTGCATCGCTTTTAACAGTGAAACGATTGACTGTGGGACTTAATTGAACTGATTTTGGACTTTGACCTTATAAATGTGATAAATGAGACAATTGGACTCCAAGAAATAACATTCTTCTTAATTTGACATGATTGCTGGAACTCAGCAATTACACTGGGCGCTGTGGTAGCGCTTTATTTAAAAATTTAGATAAATAAGTCATTTTTTACTGTGGGACCAATCCTAGCCGTTAGCGCGCGCTGAAGAAATAGAGACAGTTTCAAAAACTACATTTCATTGACTTTCTAACGGTATCAGTCCGTTTGAGTTACAACGGTTGCGTCACATATTCGTACCAACATGTATTTAGCGATATTTTTCTGATATTACTAGGTTGCATCGCTTTTAACAGTGAAACGATTGACTGTGGGACTTAATTGAACTGATTTTGGACTTTGACCTTATAAATGTGATAAATGAGACAATTGGACTCCAAGAAATAACATTCTTCTTAATTTGACATGATTGCTGGAACTCAGCGATTTCACTGGGCGCTGTGGTAGCGCTTTATTTAAAAATTTAGATAAATAAGTCATTTTTTACTGTGGGACCAATCCTAGCCGTTAGCGCGCGCTGAAGAAATAGAGACAGTTTCAAAAACTACATTTCATTGACTTTCTAACGGTATCAGTCCGTTTGAGTTACAACGGTTGCGTCACATATTCGTACCAACATGTATTTAGCGATATTTTTCTGATATTACTAGGTTGCATGCGCTTTTAACAGTGAAACGATTGACTGTGGGACTTAATTGAACTGATTTTGGACTTTGACCTTATAAATGTGATAAATGAGACAATTGGACTCCAAGAAATAACATTCTTCTTAATTTGACATGATTGCTGGAACTCAGCGATTACACTGGGCGCTGTGGTAGCGCTTTATTTAAAAATTTAGATAAATAAGTCATTTTTTACTGTGGGACCAATCCTAGCCGTTAGCGCGCGCTGAAGAAATAGAGACAGTTTCAAAAACTACATTTCATTGACTTTCTAACGGTATCAGTCCGTTTGAGTTACAACGGTTGCGTCACATATTCGTACCAACATGTATTTAGCGATATTTTTCTGATATTACTAGGTTGCATCGCTTTTAACAGTGAAACGATTGACTGTGGGACTTAATTGAACTGATTTTGGACTTTGACCTTATAAATGTGATAAATGAGACAATTGGACTCCAAGAAATAACATTCTTCTTAATTTGACATGATTGCTGGAACTCAGCGATTACACTGGGCGCTGTGGTAGCGCTTTATTTAAAAATTTAGATAAATAAGTCATTTTTTACTGTGGGACCAATCCTAGCCGTTAGCGCGCGCTGAAGAAATAGAGACAGTTTCAAAAACTACATTTCATTGACTTTCTAACGGTATCAGTCCGTTTGAGTTACAACGGTTGCGTCACATATTCGTACCAACATGTATTTAGCGATATTTTTCTGATATTACTAGGTTGCATCGCTTTTAACAGTGAAACGATTGACTGTGGGACTTAATTGAACTGATTTTGGACTTTGACCTTATAAATGTGATAAATGAGACAATTGGACTCCAAGAAATAACATTCTTCTTAATTTGACATGATTGCTGGAACTCAGCAATTACACTGGGCGCTGTGGTAGCGCTTTATTTAAAAATTTAGATAAATAAGTCATTTTTTACTGTGGGACCAATCCTAGCCGTTAGCGCGCGCTGAAGAAATAGAGACAGTTTCAAAAACTACATTTCATTGACTTTCTAACGGTATCAGTCCGTTTGAGTTACAACGGTTGCGTCACATATTCGTACCAACATGTATTTAGCGATATTTTTCTGATATTACTAGGTTGCATCGCTTTTAACAGTGAAACGATTGACTGTGGGACTTAATTGAACTGATTTTGGACTTTGACCTTATAAATGTGATAAATGAGACAATTGGACTCCAAGAAATAACATTCTTCTTAATTTGACATGATTGCTGGAACTCAGCGATTACACTGGGCGCTGTGGTAGCGCTTTATTTAAAAATTTAGATAAATAAGTCATTTTTTACTGTGGGACCAATCCTAGCCGTTAGCGCGCGCTGAAGAAATAGAGACAGTTTCAAAAACTACATTTCATTGACTTTCTAACGGTATCAGTCCGTTTGAGTTACAACGGTTGCGTCACATATTCGTACCAACATGTATTTAGCGATATTTTTCTGATATTACTAGGTTGCATCGCTTTTAACAGTGAAACGATTGACTGTGGGACTTAATTGAACTGATTTTGGACTTTGACCTTATAAATGTGATAAATGAGACAATTGGACTCCAAGAAATAACATTCTTCTTAATTTGACATGATTGCTGGAACTCAGCGATTACACTGGGCGCTGTGGTAGCGCTTTATTTAAAAATTTAGATAAATAAGTCATTTTTTACTGTGGGACCAATCCTAGCCGTTAGCGCGCGCTGAAGAAATAGAGACAGTTTCAAAAACTACATTTCATTGACTTTCTAACGGTATCAGTCCGTTTGAGTTACAACGGTTGCGTCACATATTCGTACCAACATGTATTTAGCGATATTTTTCTGATATTACTAGGTTGCATCGCTTTTAACAGTGAAACGATTGACTGTGGGACTTAATTGAACTGATTTTGGACTTTGACCTTATAAATGTGATAAATGAGACAATTGGACTCCAAGAAATAACATTCTTCTTAATTTGACATGATTGCTGGAACTCAGCGATTACACTGGGCGCTGTGGTAGCGCTTTATTTAAAAATTTAGATAAATAAGTCATTTTTTACTGTGGGACCAATCCTAGCCGTTAGCGCGCGCTGAAGAAATAGAGACAGTTTCAAAAACTACATTTCATTGACTTTCTAACGGTATCAGTCCGTTTGAGTTACAACGGTTGCGTCACATATTCGTACCAACATGTATTTAGCGATATTTTTCTGATATTACTAGGTTGCATCGCTTTTAACAGTGAAACGATTGACTGTGGGACTTAATTGAACTGATTTTGGACTTTGACCTTATAAATGTGATAAATGAGACAATTGGACTCCAAGAAATAACATTCTTCTTAATTTGACATGATTGCTGGAACTCAGCGATTACACTGGGCGCTGTGGTAGCGCTTTATTTAAAAATTTAGATAAATAAGTCATTTTTTACTGTGGGACCAATCCTAGCCGTTAGCGCGCGCTGAAGAAATAGAGACAGTTTCAAAAACTACATTTCATTGACTTTCTAACGGTATCAGTCCGTTTGAGTTACAACGGTTGCGTCACATATTCGTACCAACATGTATTTAGCGATATTTTTCTGATATTACTAGGTTGCATCGCTTTTAACAGTGAAACGATTGACTGTGGGACTTAATTGAACTGATTTTGGACTTTGACCTTATAAATGTGATAAATGAGACAATTGGACTCCAAGAAATAACATTCTTCTTAATTTGACATGATTGCTGGAACTCAGCGATTACACTGGGCGCTGTGGTAGCGCTTTATTTAAAAATTTAGATAAATAAGTCATTTTTTACTGTGGGACCAATCCTAGCCGTTAGCGCGCGCTGAAGAAATAGAGACAGTTTCAAAAACTACATTTCATTGACTTTCTAACGGTATCAGTCCGTTTGAGTTACAACGGTTGCGTCACATATTCGTACCAACATGTATTTAGCGATATTTTTCTGATATTACTAGGTTGCATCGCTTTTAACAGTGAAACGATTGACTGTGGGACTTAATTGAACTGATTTTGGACTTTGACCTTATAAATGTGATAAATGAGACAATTGGACTCCAAGAAATAACATTCTTCTTAATTTGACATGATTGCTGGAACTCAGCGATTACACTGGGCGCTGTGGTAGCGCTTTATTTAAAAATTTAGATAAATAAGTCATTTTTTACTGTGGGACCAATCCTAGCCGTTAGCGCGCGCTGAAGAAATAGAGACAGTTTCAAAAACTACATTTCATTGACTTTCTAACGGTATCAGTCCGTTTGAGTTACAACGGTTGCGTCACATATTCGTACCAACATGTATTTAGCGATATTTTTCTGATATTACTAGGTTGCATCGCTTTTAACAGTGAAACGATTGACTGTGGGACTTAATTGAACTGATTTTGGACTTTGACCTTATAAATGTGATAAATGAGACAATTGGACTCCAAGAAATAACATTCTTCTTAATTTGACATGATTGCTGGAACTCAGCGATTACACTGGGCGCTGTGGTAGCGCTTTATTTAAAAATTTAGATAAATAAGTCATTTTTTACTGTGGGACCAATCCTAGCCGTTAGCGCGCGCTGAAGAAATAGAGACAGTTTCAAAAACTACATTTCATTGACTTTCTAACGGTATCAGTCCGTTTGAGTTACAACGGTTGCGTCACATATTCGTACCAACATGTATTTAGCGATATTTTTCTGATATTACTAGGTTGCATCGCTTTTAACAGTGAAACGATTGACTGTGGGACTTAATTGAACTGATTTTGGACTTTGACCTTATAAATGTGATAAATGAGACAATTGGACTCCAAGAAATAACATTCTTCTTAATTTGACATGATTGCTGGAACTCAGCGATTACACTGGGCGCTGTGGTAGCGCTTTATTTAAAAATTTAGATAAATAAGTCATTTTTTACTGTGGGACCAATCCTAGCCGTTAGCGCGCGCTGAAGAAATAGAGACAGTTTCAAAAACTACATTTCATTGACTTTCTAACGGTATCAGTCCGTTTGAGTTACAACGGTTGCGTCACATATTCGTACCAACATGTATTTAGCGATATTTTTCTGATATTACTAGGTTGCATCGCTTTTAACAGTGAAACGATTGACTGTGGGACTTAATTGAACTGATTTTGGACTTTGACCTTATAAATGTGATAAATGAGACAATTGGACTCCAAGAAATAACATTCTTCTTAATTTGACATGATTGCTGGAACTCAGCGATTACACTGGGCGCTGTGGTAGCGCTTTATTTAAAAATTTAGATAAATAAGTCATTTTTTACTGTGGGACCAATCCTAGCCGTTAGCGCGCGCTGAAGAAATAGAGACAGTTTCAAAAACTACATTTCATTGACTTTCTAACGGTATCAGTCCGTTTGAGTTACAACGGTTGCGTCACATATTCGTACCAACATGTATTTAGCGATATTTTTCTGATATTACTAGGTTGCATCGCTTTTAACAGTGAAACGATTGACTGTGGGACTTAATTGAACTGATTTTGGACTTTGACCTTATAAATGTGATAAATGAGACAATTGGACTCCAAGAAATAACATTCTTCTTAATTTGACATGATTGCTGGAACTCAGCGATTACACTGGGCGCTGTGGTAGCGCTTTATTTAAAAATTTAGATAAATAAGTCATTTTTTACTGTGGGACCAATCCTAGCCGTTAGCGCGCGCTGAAGAAATAGAGACAGTTTCAAAAACTACATTTCATTGACTTTCTAACGGTATCAGTCCGTTTGAGTTACAACGGTTGCGTCACATATTCGTACCAACATGTATTTAGCGATATTTTTCTGATATTACTAGGTTGCATCGCTTTTAACAGTGAAACGATTGACTGTGGGACTTAATTGAACTGATTTTGGACTTTGACCTTATAAATGTGATAAATGAGACAATTGGACTCCAAGAAATAACATTCTTCTTAATTTGACATGATTGCTGGAACTCAGCGATTACACTGGGCGCTGTGGTAGCGCTTTATTTAAAAATTTAGATAAATAAGTCATTTTTTACTGTGGGACCAATCCTAGCCGTTAGCGCGCGCTGAAGAAATAGAGACAGTTTCAAAAACTACATTTCATTGACTTTCTAACGGTATCAGTCCGTTTGAGTTACAACGGTTGCGTCACATATTCGTACCAACATGTATTTAGCGATATTTTTCTGATATTACTAGGTTGCATCGCTTTTAACAGTGAAACGATTGACTGTGGGACTTAATTGAACTGATTTTGGACTTTGACCTTATAAATGTGATAAATGAGACAATTGGACTCCAAGAAATAACATTCTTCTTAATTTGACATGATTGCTGGAACTCAGCATTACACTGGGCGCTGTGGTAGCGCTTTATTTAAAAATTTAGATAAATAAGTCATTTTTTACTGTGGGACCAATCCTAGCCGTTAGCGCGCGCTGAAGAAATAGAGACAGTTTCAAAAACTACATTTCATTGACTTTCTAACGGTATCAGTCCGTTTGAGTTACAACGGTTGCGTCACATATTCGTACCAACATGTATTTAGCGATATTTTTCTGATATTACTAGGTTGCATCGCTTTTAACAGTGAAACGATTGACTGTGGGACTTAATTGAACTGATTTTGGACTTTGACCTTATAAATGTGATAAATGAGACAATTGGACTCCAAGAAATAACATTCTTCTTAATTTGACATGATTGCTGGAACTCAGCGATTACACTGGGCGCTGTGGTAGCGCTTTATTTAAAAATTTAGATAAATAAGTCATTTTTTACTGTGGGACCAATCCTAGCCGTTAGCGCGCGCTGAAGAAATAGAGACAGTTTCAAAAACTACATTTCATTGACTTTCTAACGGTATCAGTCCGTTTGAGTTACAACGGTTGCGTCACATATTCGTACCAACATGTATTTAGCGATATTTTTCTGATATTACTAGGTTGCATCGCTTTTAACAGTGAAACGATTGACTGTGGGACTTAATTGAACTGATTTTGGACTTTGACCTTATAAATGTGATAAATGAGACAATTGGACTCCAAGAAATAACATTCTTCTTAATTTGACATGATTGCTGGAACTCAGCGATTACACTGGGCGCTGTGGTAGCGCTTTATTTAAAAATTTAGATAAATAAGTCATTTTTTACTGTGGGACCAATCCTAGCCGTTAGCGCGCGCTGAAGAAATAGAGACAGTTTCAAAAACTACATTTCATTGACTTTCTAACGGTATCAGTCCGTTTGAGTTACAACGGTTGCGTCACATATTCGTACCAACATGTATTTAGCGATATTTTTCTGATATTACTAGGTTGCATCGCTTTTAACAGTGAAACGATTGACTGTGGGACTTAATTGAACTGATTTTGGACTTTGACCTTATAAATGTGATAAATGAGACAATTGGACTCCAAGAAATAACATTCTTCTTAATTTGACATGATTGCTGGAACTCAGCGATTACACTGGGCGCTGTGGTAGCGCTTTATTTAAAAATTTAGATAAATAAGTCATTTTTTACTGTGGGACCAATCCTAGCCGTTAGCGCGCGCTGAAGAAATAGAGACAGTTTCAAAAACTACATTTCATTGACTTTCTAACGGTATCAGTCCGTTTGAGTTACAACGGTTGCGTCACATATTCGTACCAACATGTATTTAGCGATATTTTTCTGATATTACTAGGTTGCATCGCTTTTAACAGTGAAACGATTGACTGTGGGACTTAATTGAACTGATTTTGGACTTTGACCTTATAAATGTGATAAATGAGACAATTGGACTCCAAGAAATAACATTCTTCTTAATTTGACATGATTGCTGGAACTCAGCGATTACACTGGGCGCTGTGGTAGCGCTTTATTTAAAAATTTAGATAAATAAGTCATTTTTTACTGTGGGACCAATCCTAGCCGTTAGCGCGCGCTGAAGAAATAGAGACAGTTTCAAAAACTACATTTCATTGACTTTCTAACGGTATCAGTCCGTTTGAGTTACAACGGTTGCGTCACATATTCGTACCAACATGTATTTAGCGATATTTTTCTGATATTACTAGGTTGCATCGCTTTTAACAGTGAAACGATTGACTGTGGGACTTAATTGAACTGATTTTGGACTTTGACCTTATAAATGTGATAAATGAGACAATTGGACTCCAAGAAATAACATTCTTCTTAATTTGACATGATTGCTGGAACTCAGCGATTACACTGGGCGCTGTGGTAGCGCTTTATTTAAAAATTTAGATAAATAAGTCATTTTTTACTGTGGGACCAATCCTAGCCGTTAGCGCGCGCTGAAGAAATAGAGACAGTTTCAAAAACTACATTTCATTGACTTTCTAACGGTATCAGTCCGTTTGAGTTACAACGGTTGCGTCACATATTCGTACCAACATGTATTTAGCGATATTTTTCTGATATTACTAGGTTGCATCGCTTTTAACAGTGAAACGATTGACTGTGGGACTTAATTGAACTGATTTTGGACTTTGACCTTATAAATGTGATAAATGAGACAATTGGACTCCAAGAAATAACATTCTTCTTAATTTGACATGATTGCTGGAACTCAGCGATTACACTGGGCGCTGTGGTAGCGCTTTATTTAAAAATTTAGATAAATAAGTCATTTTTTACTGTGGGACCAATCCTAGCCGTTAGCGCGCGCTGAAGAAATAGAGACAGTTTCAAAAACTACATTTCATTGACTTTCTAACGGTATCAGTCCGTTTGAGTTACAACGGTTGCGTCACATATTCGTACCAACATGTATTTAGCGATATTTTTCTGATATTACTAGGTTGCATCGCTTTTAACAGTGAAACGATTGACTGTGGGACTTAATTGAACTGATTTTGGACTTTGACCTTATAAATGTGATAAATGAGACAATTGGACTCCAAGAAATAACATTCTTCTTAATTTGACATGATTGCTGGAACTCAGCGATTACACTGGGCGCTGTGGTAGCGCTTTATTTAAAAATTTAGATAAATAAGTCATTTTTTACTGTGGGACCAATCCTAGCCGTTAGCGCGCGCTGAAGAAATAGAGACAGTTTCAAAAACTACATTTCATTGACTTTCTAACGGTATCAGTCCGTTTGAGTTACAACGGTTGCGTCACATATTCGTACCAACATGTATTTAGCGATATTTTTCTGATATTACTAGGTTGCATCGCTTTTAACAGTGAAACGATTGACTGTGGGACTTAATTGAACTGATTTTGGACTTTGACCTTATAAATGTGATAAATGAGACAATTGGACTCCAAGAAATAACATTCTTCTTAATTTGACATGATTGCTGGAACTCAGCGATTACACTGGGCGCTGTGGTAGCGCTTTATTTAAAAATTTAGATAAATAAGTCATTTTTTACTGTGGGACCAATCCTAGCCGTTAGCGCGCGCTGAAGAAATAGAGACAGTTTCAAAAACTACATTTCATTGACTTTCTAACGGTATCAGTCCGTTTGAGTTACAACGGTTGCGTCACATATTCGTACCAACATGTATTTAGCGATATTTTTCTGATATTACTAGGTTGCATCGCTTTTAACAGTGAAACGATTGACTGTGGGACTTAATTGAACTGATTTTGGACTTTGACCTTATAAATGTGATAAATGAGACAATTGGACTCCAAGAAATAACATTCTTCTTAATTTGACATGATTGCTGGAACTCAGCGATTACACTGGGCGCTGTGGTAGCGCTTTATTTAAAAATTTAGATAAATAAGTCATTTTTTACTGTGGGACCAATCCTAGCCGTTAGCGCGCGCTGAAGAAATAGAGACAGTTTCAAAAACTACATTTCATTGACTTTCTAACGGTATCAGTCCGTTTGAGTTACAACGGTTGCGTCACATATTCGTACCAACATGTATTTAGCGATATTTTTCTGATATTACTAGGTTGCATCGCTTTTAACAGTGAAACGATTGACTGTGGGACTTAATTGAACTGATTTTGGACTTTGACCTTATAAATGTGATAAATGAGACAATTGGACTCCAAGAAATAACATTCTTCTTAATTTGACATGATTGCTGGAACTCAGCGATTACACTGGGCGCTGTGGTAGCGCTTTATTTAAAAATTTAGATAAATAAGTCATTTTTTACTGTGGGACCAATCCTAGCCGTTAGCGCGCGCTGAAGAAATAGAGACAGTTTCAAAAACTACATTTCATTGACTTTCTAACGGTATCAGTCCGTTTGAGTTACAACGGTTGCGTCACATATTCGTACCAACATGTATTTAGCGATATTTTTCTGATATTACTAGGTTGCATCGCTTTTAACAGTGAAACGATTGACTGTGGGACTTAATTGAACTGATTTTGGACTTTGACCTTAAAAATGTGATAAATGAGACAATTGGACTCCAAGAAATAACATTCTTCTTAATTTGACATGATTGCTGGAACTCAGCGATTACACTGGGCGCTGTGGTAGCGCTTTATTTAAAATTTAGATAAATAAGTCATTTTTTACTGTGGGACCAATCCTAGCCGTTAGCGCGCGCTGAAGAAATAGAGACAGTTTCAAAAACTACATTTCATTGACTTTCTAACGGTATCAGTCCGTTTGAGTTACAACGGTTGCGTCACATATTCGTACCAACATGTATTTAGCGATATTTTTCTGATATTACTAGGTTGCATCGCTTTTAACAGTGAAACGATTGACTGTGGGACTTAATTGAACTGATTTTGGACTTTGACCTTATAAATGTGATAAATGAGACAATTGGACTCCAAGAAATAACATTCTTCTTAATTTGACATGATTGCTGGAACTCAGCAATTACACTGGGCGCTGTGGTAGCGCTTTATTTAAAATTTAGATAAATAAGTCATTTTTTACTGTGGGACCAATCCTAGCCGTTAGCGCGCGCTGAAGAAATAGAGACAGTTTCAAAAACTACATTTCATTGACTTTCTAACGGTATATGTTGCATCGCTTTTAACAGTGAAACGATTGACTGTGGGTCTTAATTGAACTGATTTTGGACTTTGACCTTATAAATGTGATAAATGAGACAATTGGACTCCAAGAAATAACATTCTTCTTAATTTGACATGATTGCTGGAACTCAGCGATTACACTGGGCGCTGTGGTAGCGCTTTATTTAAAAATTTAGATAAATAAGTCATTTTTTACTGTGGGACCAATCCTAGCCGTTAGCGCGCGCTGAAGAAATAGAGACAGTTTCAAAAACTACATTTCATTGACTTTCTAACGGTATCAGTCCGTTTGAGTTACAACGGTTGCGTCACATATTCGTACCAACATGTATTTAGCGATATTTTTCTGATATTACTAGGTTGCATCGCTTTTAACAGTGAAACGATTGACTGTGGGACTTAATTGAACTGATTTTGGACTTTGACCTTATAAATGTGATAAATGAGACAATTGGACTCCAAGAAATAACATTCTTCTTAATTTGACATGATTGCTGGAACTCAGCGATTACACTGGGCGCTGTGGTAGCGCTTTATTTAAAAATTTAGATAAATAAGTCATTTTTTACTGTGGGACCAATCCTAGCCGTTAGCGCGCGCTGAAGAAATAGAGACAGTTTCAAAAACTACATTTCATTGACTTTCTAACGGTATCAGTCCGTTTGAGTTACAACGGTTGCGTCACATATTCGTACCAACATGTATTTAGCGATATTTTTCTGATATTACTAGGTTGCATCGCTTTTAACAGTGAAACGATTGACTGTGGGACTTAATTGAACTGATTTTGACTTTGACCTTATAAATGTGATAAATGAGACAATTGGACTCCAAGAAATAACATTCTTCTTAATTTGACATGATTGCTGGAACTCAGCATTACACTGGGCGCTGTGGTAGCGCTTTATTTAAAATTTAGATAAATAAGTCATTTTTTACTGTGGGACCAATCCTAGCCGTTAGCGCGCGCTGAAGAAATAGAGACAGTTTCAAAAACTACATTTCATTGACTTTCTAACGGTATCAGTCCGTTTGAGTTACAACGGTTGCGTCACATATTCGTACCAACATGTATTTAGCGATATTTTTCTGATATTACTAGGTTGCATCGCTTTTAACAGTGAAACGATTGACTGTGGGACTTAATTGAACTGATTTTGGACTTTGACCTTATAAATGTGATAAATGAGACAATTGGACTCCAAGAAATAACATTCTTCTTAATTTGACATGATTGCTGGAACTCAGCGATTACACTGGGCGCTGTGGTAGCGCTTTATTTAAAATTTAGATAAATAAGTCATTTTTTACTGTGGGACCAATCCTAGCCGTTAGCGCGCGCTGAAGAAATAGAGACAGTTTCAAAAACTACATTTCATTGACTTTCTAACGGTATCAGTCCGTTTGAGTTACAACGGTTGCGTCACATATTCGTACCAACATGTATTTAGCGATATTTTTCTGATATTACTAGGTTGCATCGCTTTTAACAGTGAAACGATTGACTGTGGGACTTAATTGAACTGATTTTGGACTTTGACCTTATAAATGTGATAAATGAGACAATTGGACTCCAAGAAATAACATTCTTCTTAATTTGACATGATTGCTGGAACTCAGCGATTACACTGGGCGCTGTGGTAGCGCTTTATTTAAAAATTTAGATAAATAAGTCATTTTTTACTGTGGGACCAATCCTAGCCGTTAGCGCGCGCTGAAGAAATAGAGACAGTTTCAAAAACTACATTTCATTGACTTTCTAACGGTATCAGTCCGTTTGAGTTACAACGGTTGCGTCACATATTCGTACCAACATGTATTTAGCGATATTTTTCTGATATTACTAGGTTGCATCGCTTTTAACAGTGAAACGATTGACTGTGGGACTTAATTGAACTGATTTTGGACTTTGACCTTATAAATGTGATAAATGAGACAATTGGACTCCAAGAAATAACATTCTTCTTAATTTGACATGATTGCTGGAACTCAGCGATTACACTGGGCGCTGTGGTAGCGCTTTATTTAAAAATTTAGATAAATAAGTCATTTTTTACTGTGGGACCAATCCTAGCCGTTAGCGCGCGCTGAAGAAATAGAGACAGTTTCAAAAACTACATTTCATTGACTTTCTAACGGTATCAGTCCGTTTGAGTTACAACGGTTGCGTCACATATTCGTACCAACATGTATTTAGCGATATTTTTCTGATATTACTAGGTTGCATCGCTTTTAACAGTGAAACGATTGACTGTGGGACTTAATTGAACTGATTTTGGACTTTGACCTTATAAATGTGATAAATGAGACAATTGGACTCCAAGAAATAACATTCTTCTTAATTTGACATGATTGCTGGAACTCAGCGATTACACTGGGCGCTGTGGTAGCGCTTTATTTAAAATTTAGATAAATAAGTCATTTTTTACTGTGGGACCAATCCTAGCCGTTAGCGCGCGCTGAAGAAATAGAGACAGTTTCAAAAACTACATTTCATTGACTTTCTAACGGTATCAGTCCGTTTGAGTTACAACGGTTGCGTCACATATTCGTACCAACATGTATTTAGCGATATTTTTCTGATATTACTAGGTTGCATCGCTTTTAACAGTGAAACGATTGACTGTGGGACTTAATTGAACTGATTTTGGACTTTGACCTTATAAATGTGATAAATGAGACAATTGGACTCCAAGAAATAACATTCTTCTTAATTTGACATGATTGCTGGAACTCAGCGATTACACTGGGCGCTGTGGTAGCGCTTTATTTAAAAATTTAGATAAATAAGTCATTTTTTACTGTGGGACCAATCCTAGCCGTTAGCGCGCGCTGAAGAAATAGAGACAGTTTCAAAAACTACATTTCATTGACTTTCTAACGGTATATTGCATCCTTTTAACAGTGAAACGATTAACAGTGGGACTTAATTGAACTGATTTTGGACTTTGACCTTATAAATGTGATAAATGAGACAATTGGACTCCAAGAAATAACATTCTTCTTAATTTGACATGATTGCTGGAACTCAGCGATTACACTGGGCGCTGTGGTAGCGCTTTATTTAAAAATTTAGATAAATAAGTCATTTTTTACTGTGGGACCAATCCTAGCCGTTAGCGCGCGCTGAAGAAATAGAGACAGTTTCAAAAACTACATTTCATTGACTTTCTAACGGTATCAGTCCGTTTGAGTTACAACGGTTGCGTCACATATTCGTACCAACATGTATTTAGCGATATTTTTCTGATATTACTAGGTTGCATCGCTTTTAACAGTGAAACGATTGACTGTGGGACTTAATTGAACTGATTTTGGACTTTGACCTTATAAATGTGATAAATGAGACAATTGGACTCCAAGAAATAACATTCTTCTTAATTTGACATGATTGCTGGAACTCAGCGATTACACTGGGCGCTGTGGTAGCGCTTTATTTAAAAATTTAGATAAATAAGTCATTTTTTACTGTGGGACCAATCCTAGCCGTTAGCGCGCGCTGAAGAAATAGAGACAGTTTCAAAAACTACATTTCATTGACTTTCTAACGGTATCAGTCCGTTTGAGTTACAACGGTTGCGTCACATATTCGTACCAACATGTATTTAGCGATATTTTTCTGATATTACTAGGTTGCATCGCTTTTAACAGTGAAACGATTGACTGTGGGACTTAATTGAACTGATTTTGGACTTTGACCTTATAAATGTGATAAATGAGACAATTGGACTCCAAGAAATAACATTCTTCTTAATTTGACATGATTGCTGGAACTCAGCGATTACACTGGGCGCTGTGGTAGCGCTTTATTTAAAATTTAGATAAATAAGTCATTTTTTACTGTGGGACCAATCCTAGCCGTTAGCGCGCGCTGAAGAAATAGAGACAGTTTCAAAAACTACATTTCATTGACTTTCTAACGGTATCAGTCCGTTTGAGTTACAACGGTTGCGTCACATATTCGTACCAACATGTATTTAGCGATATTTTTCTGATATTACTAGGTTGCATCGCTTTTAACAGTGAAACGATTGACTGTGGGACTTAATTGAACTGATTTTGGACTTTGACCTTATAAATGTGATAAATGAGACAATTGGACTCCAAGAAATAACATTCTTCTTAATTTGACATGATTGCTGGAACTCAGCAATTACACTGGGCGCTGTGGTAGCGCTTTATTTAAAATTTAGATAAATAAGTCATTTTTTACTGTGGGACCAATCCTAGCCGTTAGCGCGCGCTGAAGAAATAGAGACAGTTTCAAAAACTACATTTCATTGACTTTCTAACGGTATCATCCGTTTGAGTTACAACGGTTGCGTCACATATTCGTACCAACATGTATTTAGCGATATTTTTCTGATATTACTAGGTTGCATCGCTTTTAACAGTGAAACGATTGACTGTGGGACTTAATTGAACTGATTTTGACTTTGACCTTATAATGTGATAAATGAGACAATTGGACTCCAAGAAATAACATTCTTCTTAATTTGACATGATTGCTGGAACTCAGCGATTACACTGGGCGCTGTGGTAGCGCTTTATTTAAAAATTTAGATAAATAAGTCATTTTTTACTGTGGGACCAATCCTAGCCGTTAGCGCGCGCTGAAGAAATAGAGACAGTTTCAAAAACTACATTTCATTGACTTTCTAACGGTATCATCCGTTTGAGTTACAACGGTTGCGTCACATATTCGTACCAACATGTATTTAGCGATATTTTTCTGATATTACTAGGTTGCATCGCTTTTAACAGTGAAACGATTGACTGTGGGACTTAATTGAACTGATTTTGACTTTGACCTTATAATGTGATAAATGAGACAATTGGACTCCAAGAAATAACATTCTTCTTAATTTGACATGATTGCTGGAACTCAGCGATTACACTGGGCGCTGTGGTAGCGCTTTATTTAAAAATTTAGATAAATAAGTCATTTTTACTGTGGGACCAATCCTAGCCGTTAGCGCGCGCTGAAGAAATAGAGACAGTTTCAAAAACTACATTTCATTGACTTTCTAACGGTATCAGTCCGTTTGAGTTACAACGGTTGCGTCACATATTCGTACCAACATGTATTTAGCGATATTTTTCTGATATTACTAGGTTGCATCGCTTTTAACAGTGAAACGATTGACTGTGGGACTTAATTGAACTGATTTTGGACTTTGACCTTATAATGTGATAAATGAGACAATTGGACTCCAAGAAATAACATTCTTCTTAATTTGACATGATTGCTGGAACTCAGCGATTACACTGGGCGCTGTGGTAGCGCTTTATTTAAAATTTAGATAAATAAGTCATTTTTTACTGTGGGACAATCCTAGCCGTTAGCGCGCGCTGAAGAAATAGAGACAGTTTCAAAAACTACATTTCATTGACTTTCTAACGGTATCATCCGTTTGAGTTACAACGGTTGCGTCACATATTCGTACCAACATGTATTTAGCGATATTTTTCTGATATTACTAGGTTGCATCGCTTTTAACAGTGAAACGATTGACTGTGGGACTTAATTGAACTGATTTTGGACTTTGACCTTATAAATGTGATAAATGAGACAATTGGACTCCAAGAAATAACATTCTTCTTAATTTGACATGATTGCTGGAACTCAGCAATTACACTGGGCGCTGTGGTAGCGCTTTATTTAAAATTTAGATAAATAAGTCATTTTTTACTGTGGGACCAATCCTAGCCGTTAGCGCGCGCTGAAGAAATAGAGACAGTTTCAAAAACTACATTTACTTGACTTTCAACGCGTATAATGTGCTTCCCATGTTTTAACAGTGAAACGATTAACAGTGGACTTAATTGAACTGATTTTGGACTTTGACCTTATAAATGTGATAAATGAGACAATTGGACTCCAAGAAATAACATTCTTCTTAATTTGACATGATTGCTGGAACTCAGCGATTAACTGGGCGCTGTGGTAGCGCTTTATTTAAAATTTAGATAAATAAGTCATTTTTACTGTGGGACCAATCCTAGCCGTTAGCGCGCGCTGAAGAATAGAGACAGTTTCAAAAACTACATTTCATTGACTTTCTAACGGTATCAGTCCGTTTGAGTTACAACGGTGCGTCACATATTCGTACCAACATGTATTTAGCGATATTTTTCTGATATTACTAGGTTGCATCGCTTTTAACAGTGAAACGATTGACTGTGGGACTTAATTGAACTGATTTTGGACTTTGACCTTATAAATGTGATAAATGAGACAATTGGACCAAGAAATAACATTTTCTTAATTTGACATGATTGCTGGAACTCAGCGATTACACTGGGCGCTGTGGTAGCGCTTTATTTAAAAATTTAGATAAATAAGTCATTTTTACTGTGGGACCAATCCTAGCCGTTAGCGCGCGCTGAAGATAGAGACAGTTTCAAAAACTACATTTCATTGACTTTCTAACGGTATCAGTCCGTTTGAGTTACAACGGTTGCGTCACATATTCGTACCAACATGTATTTAGCGATATTTTTCTGATATTACTAGGTTCATCGCTTTTAACAGTGAGTCGATTGACTGTGGGACTTAATTGAACTGATTTTGGACTTTGACCTTATAAATGTGATAAATGAGACAATTGGATTCCAAGAAATAACATTCTTCTTAATTTGACATGCTTGCTGGAACTCAGCAATTACACTGGGCGCTGTGGTAGCGCTTTATTTAAACATTTAGATAAATAACTCATTTTTTACTGTGGGACTAATCCTAGCCGTTAGCGCGCGCTGAAGAAATAGAGAGAGTTTCAAAAACTACATTTCTTGACTTTCTAACGGTATATGTGCTTCCCTTTTAACAGTGAAACGATTAACAGTGGGACTTAATTGCACTGATTTTGGACTTTGACCTTATAAATGTGATAAATGAGAGAATTGGACTCCAGGAAATAACATTTTTCTTAATTTGACATGATTGTTGGAACTCAGCGATTAAACGGGGCGCTGTGGTAGCGCTTTATTTAAAAATTTAGATAAATAAGTCATTTTTTACTGTGGGACCAATCCTAGCCGTTAGCGCGCGCTGAAGAAATAGAGACAGTTTCAAAAACTACATTTCATTGACTTTCTAACGGTATCAATCCGTTTGAGTTACAACGGTTGCGTCACATATTCGTACCAACATGTATTTAGCGATATTTTTCTGATATTACTAGGTTGCATCGCTTTTAACAGTGAAACGATTGACTGTGGGACTTATTGAACTGATTTTGGACTTTGACCTTATAAATGTGATAAAAGACAATTGGACTCCAAGAAATAACATTCTTCTTAATTTGACATGATTGCTGGAACTCAGCAATTACACTGGGCGCTGTGGTAGCGCTTTATTTAAAATTTAGATAAATAAGTCATTTTTTACTTGGGACCAATCCTAGCCGTTAGCGCGCGCTGAAGAAATAGAGACAGTTTCAAAAACTACATTTCATTGACTTTCTAACGGTATCATCCGTTTGAGTTACAACGGTTGCGTCACATATTCGTACCAACATGTATTTAGCGATATTTTTCTGATATTACTAGGTTGCATCGCTTTTAACAGTGAACGATTGACTGTGGGACTTAATTGAACTGATTTTGAACTTTGACCTTATAGATGTGATAAATGAGACAATTGGACTCCAAGAAATAACATTCTTCTTAATTTGACATGATTGCTAGAACTCAGCGATTACACTGGGCGCTGTGTAGCGCTTTATTTAAAAATTAGATAAATAAGTCAGTTTTTACTGTGGGACCAATCCTAGCCGTTAGCGCGCGCTGAAGAAATAGAAGAGTTTGAAAAACTACATTTCATTGACTTTCTAACGGTATCAATCCGTTTGAGTTACAACGGTTGCGTCACATATTCGTACCAACATGTATTTAGCGATATTTTTCTGATATTACCAGGTTGCATTGCTTTTAACAGTGAAACGATTGACTGTGGGACTTAATTGAACTGATTTTGGACTTTGACCTTATAAATGTGATAAATGAGACAATTGGATTCCAAGAAATAACATTCTTCTTAATTTGACATGCTTGCTGGAACTCAGCAATTACACTGGGCGCTGTGGTAGCGCTATAATTAAACATTTAGATAAATAACTCATTTTTTACTGTGGGACTAATCCTAGCCGTTAGCGCGCGCTGAAGAAGTAGAGAGAGTTTCAAAAGCTACATTTACTTGACTTTCTAACGGTATATGTGCATCCCTTTTAACAGTGAAACGATTAACAGTGGGACTTAATTGCACTGATTTTGGACTCTGACCTTATAAATGTGATAAATGAGAGAATTGGACTCCAGGAAATAACATTTTTCTTAATTTGACATGATTGCTGGAACTCAGCGATTAAACGGTGCGCTGTGGTAGCGCTTTATTTAAAAATTTAGATAAATAAGTCATTTTTTACTGTGGGACCAATCCTAGCCGTTAGCGTGCGCTGAAGATAGAGACAGTTTCAAAAACTACATTCATTTGACTTTCTAACGGTATCAGTCCGTTTTAGTTCCAACGGGTGCGTCAGATAT
>JASGCC010002392.1:0-28585 GCA_030067915.1 Hydractinia echinata
GCGTCGACGACTGGCTAACGTTGATGGTTGGCTAGCGTTGATGGTTCGCTAGCGTTGATGACTGGCTACTATTGATGGCTGGCTAGCATGATAGCTGGCTAGCGTTTATGGCTGGCTAACGTCGATGACTGGCTACAATTGATAAAGGTTACCAATAATGAATTGTTAGCATTTATGAAGGGCTAACGTTGATGATTGGTTAGCGTTGATGAATGGCTACCGTTGATGAATGGCTACCATTGATGACTGGTTAGTGTCGATGACTGGCCAGCATTGATGAGTGGCTAGAGTCGATGAGTGGCTACCATTGATGACTGGCTAGCGTCGGTGACTGGCTACCATTGATAAATGGATACCATTGATGACTTGCGAGCGTTGATGACTGGCTACACTTGGTGTGACTGGCTAGCGATGATGGATGACTACCGTTGATGGCTGCTAGCGTTGATGACTGGCTACCATTGATGGCTGGCGAGCGTTGATGACTGGCTGCCATTGATGGCTGGCTAGCGTTTATGGCTGGCTATCATTGATGACTGGCCACCATGATAACTGGCTACCATTGATGACTAGCTACCATTGATGAGCGTTGTTGGCTGACTAGCGTTGTTGGCTGGCTATCATTGATGAGTGGCTACCATTGATGGCCGGCGAGCGTTGATGACTGGCTACCGTTGATGACTGGCTAGCGTTGATGGCTGACTACCGTTGATGGCTGACTAGCGTTGATGGCAGGCTAGCGTTGATGGCTGGCTAGCGTTGATGGCTTGCTAGCGTTGATGAATGGCTAGCGTTTATGAATGGCTACCATTGATGGCTGGTTAGCGTTGATGAATAGCTAGCGTCGATAACTGGCTACCATTGATGACTGGCTAACGTCGATGACTGGCTACCATTGATGGCTGGCTAGCGTTGATGACTGGCTACCATTTGATGACTGGCTAGCATTTATGAATAGTTAGCGTTGATGAATGGCTACCATTGATGAATGGCTACCAATGATGACTGGCTAGCATTGATGGCTGGTTAACGTTGATAATGGCTGTCGTTGAGGGCTGGCTAACGTCGATGACTGACTACAATTGATGAATAACTACCACTGATGAATGACTACCATTGATGAATGGCTAGCATTGAAGTCTCGCTAGCACTGATGAATGGCTAACGTTAATGAATGGCTAGCATTGATAAATGGCTAGCGTTGATGAATGGCTACCATTGATGACTGACTAACGTTGATGGCTGGCTAGCGTTGATGGCTGGCTAGCGTCGATGACTGGTTACCTTTGATGACTGACTACCATTGATGGCTGGCTAGCGTTGATGAATAGCTAGCGTCGATACTGGCTACCATTGATGAATGTGTAGCGTTGATGGCTGTCTAGCATTGATGAATGGCTAGCGTGATGGCTGGCTAGCGTTGATGGTTGGCTACCATTGATGAATGGCCATCGTTGATGACTGGCTACCATTGGTGGCCGACTAGCGTTGATGGCTGGCTATCATTGAAGAATGGATAGCGTTGATGACTGGTTACCATTGATGACTGGCTACCATTGATGGCTGGCTAGCGTTGATAGCTGGTTAGCATTGATGACTGGCTAGCGTTAATGTCTGGCTACCTTTGATAGGTGGCTACCGTTGATGACTGGCTACCATTGATGACTGGCTACCAATGATGTCTGGCTACCATTGATGACTGGCTACCATTGATTACTGGCGAGCGTTGATAGCTGGCTACCATTGATAAATGGTTACCATTGATGAATGGCTAGCTTTTATGTATGGCTAGCGTTGATGAATGGCTAGCGTTGATGAATGGCTAGCGTTGATGAATGGCTAACATTGATGACTGGTGAGCGTTGATGACTGGCTAGCGTTGATGGCCGGCGAGCGTTGATGACTGGCTACCATTTATGGCTGGTTACCATTGATGAATGGCTGGAGTTGATGATTGGCTAGCGCTGATGGCTGGCTACCATTGATGAATGGCTAGCGTCGATGACGGGCTACCATTTACAGCTGGCTAGCGTTGATGACTGGCTAGCATTGATGACTGGCAAGCGTTGATGCCTGCCTACCATTGATGAATGGCTGGCATCCATGACTGGCTACCGTTGATGACTGACTACCATTGATGGCTGGCTAGCGTTGATAGCTGGCTAGCGTTGATGGCTGGCTAGCGTTGATGGCTGGCTAGTGTTGATGACTGGCTACCATTGATGACTGGCTAGCGTCGATGATTGGCTACAATTGATGACTGGCTAGCGTCGATGACTGGCGAGCATTGATGACTGGCTAGCGTTAATGTCTGGCTACCATTGATAGGTAGCTACCGTTGATGACTGGCTACCATTGATGACTGGCTACCATTGATGACTGGCTACCAATGATGTCTGGCTACCATTGATGACTGGCTACCATTGATGTCTGGCGAGCGTTGATAGCTGGCTACCATTGAGAAATGGTTACCAATGATGAAAGGCTAGCATTTATGTATGGCTAGCGTTGATTAATGGCTAACATTGATGACTGGCTAGCATTGATGGATGACTACCGTTGATGGCTGGCGAGCGTTGATGGCTGGCGAGCGTTGATGACTGGCTACCATTTATGGCTGGCTACTATTGATGAATGGCTGGCGTTGATGGCTGGCTAGCGCTGATGGCTGGCTACCATTGATGAATGGCTAGCAGTGATGACGGGCTACCATTGATAGTAGGCTAGCGTTGATGACTGGCTACCATTGATGACTGGCTACCATTGGTGCATGGCTACCATTGATGAATGGCTTGCGTTGATGGCTGGCTAGCGCTGATGGCTGGCTACCATTGATGAATGGCTAGCGGCGATGACGGGCTACCATTGATAGCAGGCTAGCGTTGATAACTGGCTACCATTGATGACTGGCTATCGTCGATGACTGGCTAGCATTGATGAATGACTGCCATTTATGACTGGCGAGCATTGATGACTGGCTAGCGTTGATGGCTGGCTAGCGTTGATGATTGGCTACAATTGATGAATAGCTACCACTGATGAATGACTACCATTGAAGACTGGCTAGCACTGATGAATGGCTAACGTTAATGAATGGCTAGCATTGATAAATGGCTAGCGTTGATGAATGGCTACCATTGATGACTGACTAACGTTGATGGCTGGCTAGCGTTGATGGCTGGCTAGCGTCGATGACTGGTTACCTTTGATGACTGACTACCATTGATGGCTGGCTAGCGTTGATGAATAGCTAGCGTCGATACTGGCTACCATTGATGAATGTCTAGCGTTGATGGCTGTCTAGCATTGATGAATGGCTAGCGTGATGGCTGGCTAGCGTTGATGGCTGGCTACCATTGATGAATGGCCAGCGTTGATGACTGGCTACCATTGGTGGCCGACTAGCGTTGATGGCTGGCTATCATTGAAGAATGGATAGCGTTGATGACTGGTTACCATTGATGACTGGCTACCATTGATGGCTGGCTAGCGTTGATAGCTGGCTAGCATTGATGACTGGCTAGCGTTAATGTCTGGCTACCTTTGATAGCTGGCTACCGTTGATGACTGGCTACCATTGATGACTGGCTACCAATGATGTGTGGCTACCATTGATGACTGGCTAACATTGATGTCTGGCGAGCGTTGATAGCTGGCTACCATTGATAAATGGTTACCATTGATGAATGGCTAGCTTTTATGTATGGCTAGCGTTGATGAATGGCGAGCGTTGATGACTGGCTAGCATTTATGGCTGGTTACCATTGATGAATTGCTGGCGTTGATGGCTGGCTAGCGCTGATGGCTGGCTACCATTGATGGCTGGCTACCATTGATGACTTGGTGGCGTCGATGACTGGCTAGCATTGATGACTGGCTAACGTTGATGGCTGGTTAGCGTTGATGACTGCCTACTATTGATGGCTGGATAGCATTGATAGTTGGCTAGCGTTTATGGCTGGCTAGCGTCGATGACTGGCTACAATGGATGAAGGGTTACCATTGATGAATGGCAAGCATTTATGAATGGCTAGCGTTGATGAATGGCTAGCGTTGATGAATGGGTACCATTGATGACTGGCTAGCGTCTGTTCCTGGCTACCATTGTTGAATGGCTACCATTGATGACTGGCGAGCGTTGATAACTGGCGAGCTTTGATGACAGGCTACCGTTGATGACTGGATAGCGTCTGTGACTGGCTACCATTGATGAATGACTAGTGTCGATGCCTGGCTACCATTGATGACTGGCTATCGTCGGTGACTGGCTAGCATTGATGAATGACTACCATTGATGACTAGCGAGCATTGATGACTGGCTAGCGTTGATGGCTGGCTAGCGTTGATGGCTGGCTAGCGTTGATGACTGGCTACCATTAATGACTGGCTAGCTTCAATGACTGGCTACAATTGATGAATGGCTACCACTGATGACTTGCTAGCGTTGATGACTGGCTACCAATGATGACTGGCTAGAGTTGATGGATGACAACCGTTGATCGCTGGCTAGCGTTGATGACTGGCTACCATTGATGCCTGGCGAGCGTTGATGACTGGCTACCCTTGATGACTGGCTAGCGTTGATGACTGACTACCGTTGATGGCTGGCTGGCGTTGATGAATGGGTACCGCTGATGACTGGCTAGCGTCTGTTACTGGCTACCATTGTTGAATGGTTACCATTGATGACTGGCGAGCGTTGATAACTGGCGAGTTTTGATGACAGGCTACCGTTGATGACTGGATAGCGTCTGTGACTGGCTACCATTGATGAATGGCTAGCGTCGATGACTGGCTACCATTGATGAATGGCTAGCCTCGATGACAGGCTAGCATTGATGAATGACTGCCATTGATGACTGGCAAGCATTGATGACTGGCTAACGTTGATGGCTGGCTAGCGTTGATGGCTGGCTAGCGTTGATGACTGGCTACCATTGGTGACTGGCTAGCGTCGATGACTGGCTACAATTGATAAAGGTTACCAATAATGAATGGCTAGCATTTATGAAGGGCTAACGTTGATGATTGATTAGCGTTGATGAATGGTTACCGTTGATGAATGGCTACCATTGATGACTGGTTAGTGTCGATGACTGGCGAGCTTTGATGACAGGCTAGCGTTGATGACTGGATAGCGTCTGTGACTGGCTACCATTAATGAATGGCTAGCGTCGATGAGTGGCTACCATTGATGACTGGCTAGCGTCGGTGACTGGCTACCATTGATAAATGGCTACCATTGATAACTTACGAGCGTTGATGACTGGCTACCCTTGATGACTGGCTAGCGATGATGTATGACTACGGTTGATGGCTGGCTAGCGTTGATGACTGGCTACCATTGATGGCTGGCGAGCGTTGATGACTGGCTACCCTTGATGACTGGCTAGCGTTGATGGATGACTACCGTTGATGGCTGGCGAGCATTGATGGCCGGCGAGCGTTTATGACTGGCTACCTTTTATGGCTGGCTACCATTGATGAATGGCTGGCGTTGATGGCTGGCTAGCGCTGATGGCTGGCTACCATTGAAGAATGGCTAGCGGCGATGACGGGCTACCATTGATAGCAGGCTAGCGTTAATGGCTGGCTACCATTGATGACTGGCTATCGTCGATGACTGGCTAGCATTGATGAATGAGTGCCATTGATGACTGGCGAGCATTGATGACTGGCTAGCGTTGATGGCTGGCTAGCGTTGATGACTGGCTACCATTGGTGCATGGCTACCATTGGTGCATGGCTACCATTGATGAATGGCTGGCGTTGATGGCTGGCTAGCGCTGATGGCTGGCTACCATTGATGAATGGCTAGCGGCGATGACGGGCTACCATTGATAGCAGGCTAGCGTTGATGACTGGCTACCATTGATGACTGGCTATCGTCGATGACTGGCTAGCATTGATGAATGACTGCCATTTATGACTGGCGAGCATTGATGACTGGCTAGCGTTGATGGCTGGCTAGCGTTGATGACTGGCTACCATTTATGGCTGGCTACCATTGATGAATGGCTGGCGTTGATGGCTGGCTAGCGCTGATGGCTGGCTACCATTGATGAATGGCTAGCGACGATGACGGGCTACCATTGGTATCAGGCTAGCGTGGATGACTGGCTACTATTGATGACTGGCTATCGTCGATGACTGGCTAGCGTCGATGACTGGCTAACGTTGATGGTTGGCTAGCGTTGATGGTTCGCTAGCGTTGATGACTGGCTACTATTGATGGCTGGCTAGCATTGATAGCTGGCTAGCGTTTATGGCTGGCTAGAGTCGATGACTGGCTACAATTGATAAAGGTTACCAATAATGAATGGCTAGCATATATGAAGGGCTAACGTTGATGATTGGTTAGCGTTGATGAATGGCTACCGTTGATGAATGGCTACCATTGATGACTGGTTAGTGTCGATGACTGGCCAGCATTGATGAGTGGCTAGAGTCGATGAGTGGCTACCATTGATTACTGGCTAACGTTTATGGCTGGCTAGCATCGATGACTGGCTACAATTGATAAATGGTTACCATTGATGAATGGCTAGCATTTATGTATGGCTAGTGTTGATGAATGGCTAGCGTTGATGACTGGCTACCGTTGATGGCTCGCTAGCGTTGATGGCTGGCTAGCGTTGATGGCTGGCTAGTGTTGATGACTGGCTACCATTGATGACTGGCTAGCGTCGATGACTGGCTACAATTGATGACTGGCTAGCGTCGATGACTGGCGAGCATTGATGACTGGCTAACGTTTATGGCTGGCTAGCATCGATGACTGGCTACAATTGATAAATGGTTACCATTGATGAATGGCTAGCATTTATGTATGGCTAGTTATGATGAATGGCTAGCGTTGATGACTGGCTACCATTTATGGCTGGCTAACGTTAAAGGCTGGCTACCATTGATGACTGGCTAGCGTTGATGACTGGCTTCCTATTGATGACTGGCTAGCATTTATGAATAGTTAGCGTTGATGAATGGCTACCATTGATGACTGGCTAGCATTGATGAATGGCTAACGTTAATGAATGGCTGGCATTGATAAATGGCTAGCGTCTGTTACTGGCTACCATTGTTGAATGGCTACCATTGATGACTGGCGAGCGTTGATGACTGGCGAGCTTTGATGACAGGCTACCGTTGATGACTGGATAGCGTCTGTGACTGGCTACCATTGATGAATGGCTAGCGTCGATGACTGGGTACCATTGATGACTGGCTAGCGTCGATGACAGGCTAGCATTGATGAATGACTTCCATTGATGACTGGCAAGCATTGATGACTGGCTAACGTTGATGGCTGGCTAGCGTTGATGGCTGGCTAGCGTTGATGACTGGCTACCATTGGTGACTGGCTAGCGTCGATGACTGGCTACAATTGATAAAGGTTACCAATAATGAATGGCTAGCACTTATGAAGGGCTAACGTTGATGATTGGTTAGCGTTGATGAATGGCTACCGTTGATGAATTGCTACCATTGATGACTGGTTAGTGTCGATGACTGGCGAGCTTTGATGACAGGCTACCGTTGATGACTGGCTAACGTCGGTGACTGGCTACCATTGATAAATGGTTACCATTGATGACTTGCAAGCGTTGATGACTGGCTACCCTTGATGACTGGCTAGCGTCGATGAATGGCGAGCATTGATGCCTGGTTAACGTTGATGGTTGGCTAGCGTTGATGACAGGCTACTATTGATGGTTGGCTAGCATTGATAGCTGGCTAGCGTTTATGGCTGGTTAGCGTCTATGACTGGCTACAATTGATAAAGGTTACCAATAATGAATGACTAGCATTGATGAATTGCTAACGTTGATGAATGGCAAGCGTCGATGAGTGGCTACCATTGATGACTGGCTACCATTGATGACTTGGTAGCGTCGATGACTGGCTAGCATTGATGACTGGCTAACGTTGATGGCTGGCTAGCGTTGATGACTGGCTACCATTGATGACTTGGTGGCGTCGATGACTGGCTAGCATTGATGTCTGGCTAACGTTGATGGCTGGTTAGCGTTGATGACTGCCTACTATTGATGGCTGGCTAGCATTGATAGTTGGCTAGCGTTTATGGCTGGCTAGCGTCGATGACTGGCTACAATGCATGAATGGTTACCATTGATGAATGGCAAGCATTTACGAATGACTTGCGTTGATGAATGGCTAGCGTTGATGAATGGGTACCATTGATGACTGGCTAGCGTCTGTTCCTGGCTACCATTGTTGAATGGCTACCATTGATGACTGGCGAGCGTTGATAACTGGCGAGCTTTGATGACAGGCTACCGTTGATGACTGGATAGCGTCTCTGACTGGCTACCATTGCTGAATGGCTAGTGTCGATGACTGGCTACCATTGATGACTGGCTATCGTCGGTGACTGGCTAGCATTGATGAATGACTACCATTGATGACTGGCGAGCATTGATGACTGGCTAGCGTTGATGGCTGGCTAGCGTTGATGGCTGGCTAGCGTTTATGACTGGCTACCATTAATGACTGGCTAGCTTCGATGACTGGCTACAATTGATGACTGGCTACCATTGATGACTTGCGAGCGTTGATGACTGGCTACCAATGATGACTGGCTAGAGTTGATGGATGACTACCGTTGATCGCTGGCTAGCGTTGATGACTGGCTACCATTGATGGCTGGCGAGCGTTGATGACTGGCTACCCTTTATGACTGGCTAGCGTTGATAGATGACTACCGTTGATGGCTGGCTAGCGTTGATGACTGGGTACCGTTGATGACTGGCTAGCGTCTGTTACTGGCTACCATTGTTGAATGGCTACCATTGATGACTGGCGAGCGTTGATGACTTGCGAGCTTTGATGACAGGCTACCGTTGATGACTGGATAGCGTCTGTGACTGGCTACCATTGATGAATGGCTAGCGTCGATGACTGGGTACCATTGATGACTGGCTAGCGTCGATGATAGGCTAGCATTGATGAATGACTGCCATTGATGACTGGCAAGCATTGATGACTGGCTAACGTTGATGGCTGGCTAGCGTTGATGGCTGGCTAGCGTTGATGACTGGCTACCATTGGTGACTGGCTAGCGTCGATGACTGGCTACAATTGATAAAGGTTGCCAATAATGAATGGCTAGCACTTATGAAGGGCTAACGTTGATGATTGGTTAGCGTTGATGAATGGCGAGCTTTGATGACAGGCTACCGTTGATGACTGGCTAGCGTCGGTGACTGGCTACCATTGATAAATGGTTACCATTGATGACTTGTGAGCGTTGATGACTGGCTACCCTTGATGACTGGCTAGCGATGATGGATGACTACCGTTGATGGCTGGCTAGCGTTGATGACTGGCTAGCGTTGATGACTGGCTACCATTTATGGCTGGCTACCATTGATGAATGGCTGGCGTTGATGGCTGGCTAGCGCTGATGGCTGGCTACCATTGATGAATGGCTAGCGACGATGACGGGCTACCATTGGTAGCAGGCTAGCGTGAATGACTGGCTACTATTGATGACTGGCTATCGTCGATGACTGGCTAGCGTCGATGACTGGGTAACGTTGATGGTTCGCTAGCGTTGATGACTGGCTACTATTGATGGCTGGCTAGCATTGATAGCTGGCTAGCGTTTATGGCTGGCTAGCGTCGATGACTGGCTACAATTGATAAAGGTTACCAATAATGAATGGCTAGCATTTATGAAGGGCTAACGTTAATGATTGGTTAGCGTTGATGAATGGCTACCGTTGATGAATGGCTACCATTGATGACTGGTTAGTGTCGATTACTGGCCAGCATTGATGAATGGCTAGAGTCGATGAGTGGCTACCATTGATGACTGGCTAGCGTCGGTGACTGGCTACCATTGATAAATGGCTACCATTGATGACTTGCGAGCGTTGATGACTGGCTACCCTTGATGACTGGCTAGCGTTTATGGATGACTACCGTTGACGGCTGGCGAGCGTTGATGGCCGGCGAGCGTTGATGACTGGCTACCATTTATGGCTGGCTACCATTGATGAATGGCTGGCGTTGATGGCTGGGTAGCGTTGATGGATGACTACCGTTGATGGCTGGCGAGCGTTGATGACTGGCTAGCGTTGATTGCCGGCAAGCGTTGATGACTGGCTACCATTTATGGCTGGCTACCATTGATGAATGGCTGGCGTTGATGGCTGGCTAGCGCTGATGGCTGGCTACCATTGATGAATGGCTAGCGTCGATGACGGGCTACAATTGATAGCTGGTTAAAGTTGATGACTGGCTACCATTGATGACTGGCGAGCGTTGATGGCCGGTCAGCGTTGATGGCTGACTAGCGTTGATGAATGGCTAGCGTTGATGGCTGGCTAGCGTTGATGACTGGCTATCATTGATGACTGACTACCATTGATGACTGGTTAGCGTCGATGACTGGCTACAATTGAAGAATAGCTACCACTGATGAATGACTACCATTGATGAATGGCTAGCGTTAATGAATGGCTAGCATTGATGAATGGCTAGCGTTGATGAATGGCTACCATTGATGACTGACTAACGTTGATGGCTGGCTAGCATTGATATCTGGCTGGCTAGCGTTGATGGCTGGCTAGCGTCGATGACTGGCTACCATTGATGACTGGTAAGCGTTGATGGATGTCTACCATTGATGAATGGCTGGCGTCGATGACTGGCTACCATTGATGACTGACTACCATTGATAGCTGGCTAGTGTTGACGGCTGGCTAGCGTTGATGGCTGGCTAGCGTTGATGACTGGCTACCATTGATGACTGGCTAGCGTCGATGACTGGCTACAATTGACGACTGGCTAGCGTCGATGACTGACGAGCATTGATGACTGGCTAACGTTGAAGGCTGGCTAGCGTTGATGACTGGCTACTATTGATGGCTGGCTAGCATTGATAGCTGGCTAGCGCTTACGGCTGTCTAGCATCGATGACTGGCTACAATTGATAAATGGTTAACATTGATGAATGGCTAGCATTTATGTATGGCTAGCGTTGATGAATGGCTAGCGTTGATGAATGGCTACCATTGATGACTGGCTACCATTGATGAATGGCTAGCGTCGATGACGGGCTACCATTTATAGCTGGCTAGCGTTGATGACTGGCTACCATTGATGACTGGCAAGCGTTGATGTCTGGCGAGCGTTGATGAATTGCTATCGTCGATGAATGTCTACCAGTGATGACTGACTACCATTGAAGACTGGCTAGCATTGATGGCTGGCTAGCGTTGATAGCTGGCTAGCGTTGATGGCTGGCTAGCGTTGATGAATGGCTACCATTGTTGACTGCCTACCATTGTTAGTTGGCGCGTGTTGATAGCTGCCAACGTTGGTAGCTGGCTAGCGTCGATAAGTGGCTAGCGTCGATGAGTGGCTACCATTGATAACTGGCTATCATTGATGACTTGGTAGCGTCGATGACTGGCTAGCATTGATGACTGGCTAACGTTGATGACTGGCTAGCGTTGATGACTGGCTACTATTGATGACTTGGTGGCGTCGATGACTGGCTAGCATTGATGACTGGCTAACGCTGATGCCTGGTTAGCGTTGATGACTGGCTACTATTGATGGCTCGCTAGCATAGATAGTTGGCTAGCGCTTATGGCTGGCTAGCGTCGATGACTGGCTACAATAGATGAATGGTTACCATTGATGAATGGCAAGCATTTGTGAATGGCTAGCGTTGATGAATGGCTAGGCGTGATGAAAGGGTACCATTGATGACTGGCTAGCGTCTGTTACTGCCTACCATTGTTGAATGGCTACCATTTATGACTGGCGAGCGTTGATGACTGGCGAGTTTTGATGACAGGCTACCGTTGATGACTGGATAGCGTCTGTGACTGGCAAACATTGATGAATGTCTAGCGTCGATGACTGGCTACCATTGATGACTGGCTAGCGTCGATGACTGGCTAGCATTGATGAATGACTGCCATTAATGACTGGCGAGGATTGATCACTGGCTAGCGTTGATGGCTGGCTAGCGTTGATGACTGGCTACCATTGGTGACTGGCTAGCGTCGATGACTGGCTACAATTGATGACTGGCTACCATTGATGACTGGTTAGCGTCGATGACTGGCGAGCATTGATGTCTGGCTAACGTTGATGGTTGGCTAGCGTTGATGACTGGCTACTATTGATGTCTGGCTAGCATTGATAGCTGGCTAGCGTTAATGGCTGGCTAGCGTCGATGACTGGCTACAATTGATAAAGGTTACCAATAATGAATGGCTAGCATTTATGACTTGCTAACGTTGATGAATGGCTAGCTTCGATGAGTGGCTACCTTTGATGACTGACTACCATTGATGGCTGGCTAGCGTCGATGACTGGCTACAATTGATGACTGGCTACCATTGATGACTGGATAGCGTCGATGACTGGCGAGCATTGATGCCTGGCTAACGTTGATGGTTGGCTAGCGTTGATGACAGGCTACTATTGATGGCTGGTTAGCATTGATAGCTGGCTAGCGTTTATGGCTGGTTAGCGTCTATGATTGGCTACAATTGATAAAGGTTACCAATAATGAATGACTAGCATTGATGAATTGCTAACGTTGATGAATGGCTAGCGTCGATGAGTGGCTACCATTGATGACTGGCTACCATTGATGACTTGGTAGCGTCGATGACTGGCTAGCATTGATGACTGGCTAACGTTGATGGCTGGCTAGCGTTGATGACTGGCTACCATTGATGACTTGGTGGCGTCGATGACTGGCTAGCATTGATGACTGGCTAACGTTGATGGCTGGTTAGCGTTGATGACTGCCTACTATTGATGGCTGGCTAGCATTGATAGTTGGCTAGCGTTTATGGCTGGCTAGCGTCGATGACTGGCTACAATGGATGAATGGTTACCATTGATGAATGGCAAGCATTTATGAATGGCTAGCGTTGATGAATGGGTACCATTGATGACTGCCTAGCGTCTGTTCCTGGCTACCATTGTTGAATGGCTACCATTGATGACTGGCGAGCGTTGATAACTGGCCAGCTTTGATGACAGGCTACCGTTGATGACTGGATAGCGTCTGTGACTGGCTATCATTGATGAATGGCTAGTGTCGAGGACTGGCTACCATTGATGACTGGCTATCGTCGGTGACTGGCTAGCATTGATGAATGACTACCATTGATGACGGGCGAGCATTGATGACTGGCTAGCGTTGATCGCTGGCTAGCGTTGATGACTGGCTACCATTGATGGCTGGCGAGCGTTGATGACTGGCTACCCTTGATGACTGGCTAGCGTTGATGGATGACTACCGTTGATGGCTGGCTAGCGTTGATGAATGGGTACCGTTGATGACTGGCTAGCGTCTGTTACTGGCTACCATTGTTGAATGGCTACCATTGATGACTGGCGAGCGTTGATGACTGGCGAGCTTTGATGACAGGCTACCGTTGATGACTGGATAGCGTCTGTGACTGGCTACCATTGATGAATGGCTAGCGTCGATGACTGGCTACCATTGATAACTGGCTAGCGTCGATGACAGGCTAGCATTGATGAATGACTGCCATTGATGACTGGCAAGCATTGATGACTGGCTAACGTTGATGGCTGGCTAGCGTTGATGGTTGGCTAGCGTTGATGACTGGCTACCATTAGTGACTGGCTAGCGTCGATGACTGGCTACAATTGATAAAGGTTACCAATAATGAATGGCTAGCATTTATGAAGGGCTAACGTTGATGATTGGTTAGCGTTGATGAATGGCTACCGTTGATGAATGGCTACCATTGATGACTGGTTAGTGTCGATGACTGGCGAGCTTTGATGACAGGCTACCGTTGATGACTGGATAGCGTCTGTGACTGGCTACCATTGATGAATGGCTAGCGTCGATGAGTGGCTACCATTGATGACTGGCTAGCGTCGGTGACTGGCTACCATTGATAAATGGCTACCATTGATGACTTGCGTGCGTTGATGACTGGCTACCCTTGATGACTGGCTAGCGATGATGGATGACTACCATTGATGGCTGGCTAGGGTTGATGACTCTCTACCATTGATGGCTGGCGAGCGTTGATGACTGGCCACCCTTGATGACTGGCTAGGGTTGATGGATGACTATCATTGATGACTGGCCACCATTGATGACTGGCTACCATTGATGACTAGCTACCATTGATGAGCGTTGTTGGCTGACTAGCGTTGTTGGCTGGCTATCATTGATGAGTGGCTACCATTGATGGCCGGCGAGCGTTGATGACTGGCTACCGTTGATGACTGGCTAGCGTTGATGGCTGACTACCGTTGATGGCTGACTAGCGTTGATGGCAGGCTAGCGTTGATGGCTGGCTAGCGTTGATGGCTTGCTAGCGTTGATGAATGGCTAGCGTTTATGAATGGCTACCATTGATGGCTGGTTAGCGTTGATGAATAGCTAGCGTCGATAACTGGCTACCATTGATGACTGGCTAACGTCGATGACTGGCTACCATTGATGGCTGGCTAGCGTTGATGACTGGCTACCATTGATGACTGGCTAGCATTTATGAATAGTTAGCGTTGATGAATGGCTACCATTGATGAATGGCTACCAATGATGACTGGCTAGCATTGATGGCTGGTTAACGTTGATAATGGCTGTCGTTGAGGGCTGGCTAACGTCGATGACTGACTACAATTGATGAATAGCTACCACTGATGAATGACTACCATTGATGAATGGCTAGCATTGAAGTCTCGCTAGCACTGATGAATGGCTAACGTTAATGAATGGCTAGCATTGATAAATGGCTAGCGTTGATGAATGGCTACCATTGATGACTGACTAACGTTGATGGCTGGCTAGCGTTGATGGCTGGCTAGCGTCGATGACTGGTTACCTTTGATGACTGACTACCATTGATGGCTGGCTAGCGTTGATGAATAGCTAGCGTCGATACTGGCTACCATTGATGAATGTGTAGCGTTGATGGCTGTCTAGCATTGATGAATGGCTAGCGTGATGGCTGGCTAGCGTTGATGGTTGGCTACCATTGATGAATGGCCATCGTTGATGACTGGCTACCATTTGTGGCCGACTAGCGTTGATGGCTGGCTATCATTGAAGAATGGATAGCGTTGATGACTGGTTACCATTGATGACTGGCTACCATTGATGGCTGGCTAGCGTTGATAGCTGGCTAGCATTGATGACTGGCTAGCGTTAATGTCTGGCTACCTTTGATAGGTGATTACCGTTGATGACTGGCTACCATTGATGACTGGCTACCAATGATGTCTGGCTACCATTGATGACTGGCTACCATTGATATCTGGCGAGCGTTGATAGCTGGCTACCATTGATAAATGGTTACCATTGATGAATGGCTAGCTTTTATGTATGGCTAGCGTTGATGAATGGCTAGCGTTGATGAATGGCTAGCGTTGATGAATGGCTAACATTGATGACTGGTGAGCGTTGATGACTGGCTAGCGTTGATGGCCGGCGAGCGTTGATGACTGGCTACCATTTATGGCTGGTTACCATTGATGAATGGCTGGAGTTGATGGCTGGCTAGCGCTGATGGCTGGTTAGCGTTGATGAATAGCTAGCGTCGATAACTGGCTACCATTGATGACTGGCTAACGTCGATGACTGGCTACCATTGATGGCTGGCTAGCGTTGATGGCTGCCTACCATTGATGAATGGCTGGCATCCATGACTGGCTACCGTTGATGACTGACTACCATTGATGGCTGGCTAGCGTTGATAGCTGGCTAGCGTTGATGGCTGGCTAGCGTTGATGGCTGGCTAGTGTTGATGACTGGCTACCATTGATGACTGGCTAGCGTCGATGATTGGCTACAATTGATGACTGGCTAGCGTCGATGACTGGCGAGCATTGATGACTGGCTAGCGTTAATGTCTGGCTACCATTGATAGGTAGCTACCGTTGATGACTGGCTACCATTGATGACTGGCTACCATTGATGACTGGCTACCAATGATGTCTGGCTACCATTGATGACTGGCTACCATTGATGTCTGGCGAGCGTTGATAGCTGGCTACCATTGAGAAATGGTTACCAATGATGAAAGGCTAGCATTTATGTATGGCTAGCGTTGATTAATGGCTAACATTGATGACTGGCTAGCATTGATGGATGACTACCGTTGATGGCTGGCGAGCGTTGATGGCTGGCGAGCGTTGATGACTGGCTACCATTTATGGCTGGCTACTATTGATGAATGGCTGGCGTTGATGGCTGGCTAGCGCTGATGGCTGGCTACCATTGATGAATGGCTAGCGGCGATGACGGGCTACCATTGATAGCAGGCTAGCGTTGATGACTGGCTACCATTGATGACTGGCTACCATTGGTGCATGGCTACCATTGATGAATGGCTTGCGTTGATGGCTGGCTAGCGCTGATGGCTGGCTACCATTGATGAATGGCTAGCGGCGATGACGGGCTACCATTGATAGCAGGCTAGCGTTGATAACTGGCTACCATTGATGACTGGCTATCGTCGATGACTGGCTAGCATTGATGAATGACTGCCATTTATGACTGGCGAGCATTGATGACTGGCTAGCGTTGATGGCTGGCTAGCGTTGATGATTGGCTGTCGTTGATGGCTGGCTAGCGTTGATGACTGGCTATCATTGATGACTGGCTACCATTGATGACTGGCTAACGTCGATGACTGGCTACAATTGATGAATAGCTACCACTGATGAATGACTACCATTGATGAATGGCTAGCATTGAAGACTGGCTAGCACTGATGAATGGCTAACGTTAATAAATGGCTAGCATTGATAAATGGCTAGCGTTGATGAATGGCTACCATTGATGACTGACTAACGTTGATGGCTGGCTAGCGTTGATGGCTGGCTAGCGTCGATGACTGGTTACCTTTGATGACTGACTACCATTGATGGCTGGCTAGCGTTGATGAATAGCTAGCGTCGATACTGGCTACCATTGATGAATGTCTAGCGTTGATGGCTGTCTAGCATTGATGAATGGCTAGCGTGATGGCTGGCTAGCGTTGATGGCTGGCTACCATTGATGAATGGCCAGCGTTGATGACTGGCTACCATTGGTGGCCGACTAGCGTTGATGGCTGGCTATCATTGAAGAATGGATGGCGTTGATGACTGGTTACCATTGATGACTGGCTACCATTGATGGCTGGCTAGCGTTGATAGCTGGCTAGCATTGATGACTGGCTAGCGTTAATGTCTGGCTACCTTTGATAGCTGGCTACCGTTGATGACTGGCTACCATTGATGACTGGCTACCAATGATGTGTGGCTACCATTGATGACTGGCTAACATTGATGTCTGGCGAGCGTTGATAGCTGGCTACCATTGATAAATGGTTACCATTGATGAATGGCTAGCTTTTATGTATGGCTAGCGTTGATGAATGGCTAGCGTTGATGAATGGCTAGCGTTGATGAATGGCTAACATTGATGTCTGGCGAGCGTTGATATCTGGCTACCATTGATAAATGGTTACCATTGATGAATGGCTAGCTTTTATGTATGGCTAGCGTTGATGAATGGCGAGCGTTGATGACTGGCTAGCATTTATGGCTGGTTACCATTGATGAATTGCTGGCGTTGATGGCTGGCTAGCGCTGATGGCTGGCTACCATTGATGGCTGGCTACCATTGATGGCTGGCTACCATTGATGACTTGGTGGCGTCGATGACTGGCTAGCATTGATGACTGGCTAACGTTTGATGGCTGGTTAGCGTTGATGACTGCCTACTATTGATGGCTGGATAGCATTGATAGTTGGCTAGCGTTTATGGCTGGCTAGCGTCGATGACTGGCTACAATGGATGAAGGGTTACCATTGATGAATGGCAAGCATTTATGAATGGCTAGCGTTGATGAATGGCTAGCGTTGATGAATGGGTACCATTGATGACTGGCTAGCGTCTGTTCCTGGCTACCATTGTTGAATGGCTACCATTGATGACTGGCGAGCGTTGATAACTGCGAGCTTGATGAAGGCTACCGTTGATGACTGGATAGCGTCTGTGACTGGCTACCATTGATGAATGACTAGTGTCGATGCCTGGCTACCATTGATGACTGGCTATCGTCGGTGACTGGCTAGCATTGATGAATGACTACCATTGATGACTAGCGAGCATTGATGACTGGCTAGCGTTGATGGCTGGCTAGCGTTGATGGCTGGCTAGCGTTGATGACTGGCTACCATTGATGACTGGCTAGCTTCAATGACTGGCTACAATTGATGACTGGCTGCCACTGATGACTTGCGAGCGTTGATGACTGGCTACCAATGATGACTGGCTAGAGTTGATGGATGGCAACCGTTGATCGCTGGCTAGCGTTGATGACTGGCTACCATTGATGCCTGGCGAGCGTTGATGACTGGCTACCCTTGATGACTGGCTAGCGTTGATGACTGACTACCGTTGATGGCTGGCTGGCGTTGATGAATGGGTAGCGTCGATGACGGGCTACCATTGATAGCTGGCTAGCGTTGATGACTGGCTACCATTGATGACTGGCAAGCGTTGATGTCTGGCGAGCGTTGATGAATTGCTATCGTCGATGAATGTCTACCAGTGATGACTGACTACCATTGAAGGCTGGCTAGCATTGATGGCTGGCTAGCGTTGATAGCTGGCTAGCGTTGATGGCTGGCTAGCGTTGATGAATGGCTACCATTGTTGACTGCCTACCAATTGTTAGTTGGCGCGTGTTGATAGCTGTCAACGTTGGTAGCTGGCTAGCGTCGATAAGTGCTAGCGTCGATGAGTGGCTACCATTGATAACTGGCTATCATTGATGACTTGGTAGCGTCGATGACTGGCTAGCATTGATGACTGGCTAACGTTGATGACTGGCTAGCGTTGATGACTGCTACTATTGATGACTTGGTGGCGTCGATGACTGGCTAGCATTGATGACTGGCTAACGCTGATGCCTGGTTAGCGTTGATGACTGGCTACTATTGATGGCTCGCTAGCATAGATAGTTGGCTAGCGTTTATGGCTGGCTAGCGTCGATGACTGGCTACAATAGATGAATGGTTACCATTGATGAATGGCAAGCATTTGTGAATGGCTAGCGTTGATGAATGGCTAGGCGTGATGAAAGGGTACCATTGATGACTGGCTAGCGTCTGTTACTGCCTACCATTGTTGAATGGCTACCATTTATGACTGCGAGCGTTGATGACTGGCGAGCTTTGATGACAGGCTACCGTTGATGACTGGATAGCGTCTGTGACTGGCCAACATTGATGAATGTCTAGCGTCGATGACTGGCTACCATTGATGACTGGCTAGCGTCGATGACTGGCTAGCATTGATGAATGACTGCCATTAATGACTGGCGAGGATTGATCACTGGCTAGCGTTGATGGCTGGCTAGCGTTGATGACTGGCTACCATTGGTGACTGGCTAGCGTCGATGACTGGCTACAATTGATGACTGGCTACCATTGATGACTGGTTAGCGTCGATGACTGGAGCATTGATGTCTGGCTAACGTTGATGGTTGGCTAGCGTTGATGACTGGCTACTATTGATGGCTGGCTAGCATTGATAGCTGGCTAGCGTTAATGGCTGGCTAGCGTCGATGACTGGCTACAATTGATAAAGGCTACCAATAATGAATGGCTAGCATTTATGACTTGCTAACGTTGATGAATGGCTAGCTTCGATGAGTGGCTACCTTTGATGACTGACTACCATTGATGGCTGGCTAGCGTCGATGACTGGCTACAATTGATGACTGGCTACCATTGATGACTGGATAGCGTCGATGACTGGCGAGCATTGATGCCTGGCTAACGTTGATGGTTGGCTAGCGTTGATGACAGGCTACTATTGATGGCTGGTTAGCATTGATAGCTGGCTAGCGTTTATGGCTGGTTAGCGTCTATGATTGGCTACAATTGATAAAGTTACCAATAATGAATGACTAGCATTGATGAATGCTAACGTGATGAATGGCTAGCGTCGATGAGTGGCTACCATTGATGACTGGCTACCATTGATGACTTGGTAGCGTCGATGACTGGCTAGCATTGATGACTGGCTAACGTTGATGGCTGGCTAGCGTTGATGACTGGCTACCATTGATGACTTGGTGGCGTCGATGACTGGCTAGCATTGATGACTGGCTAACGTTGATGGCTGGTTAGCGTTGATGACTGCCTACTATTGATGGCTGGCTAGCATTGATAGTTGGCTAGCGTTTATGGCTGCTAGCGTCGATGACTGGCTACAATGGATGAATGGTTACCATTGATGAATGGCAAGCATTTATGAATGGCTAGCGTTGATGAATGGGTACATGATGACTGCCTAGCGTCTGTTCCTGGCTACCATTGTTGAATGGCTACCATTGATGACTGGCGAGCGTTGATAACTGGCCAGCTTTGATGACAGGCTACCGTTGATGACTGGATAGCGTCTGTGACTGGCTATCATTGATGAATGGCTAGTGTCGAGGACTGGCTACCATTGATGACTGGCTATCGTCGGTGACTGGCTAGCATTGATGAATGACTACCATTGATGACGGGCGAGCATTGATGACTGGCTAGCGTTGATCGCTGGCTAGCGTTGATGACTGGCTACCATTGATGGCTGGCGAGCGTTGATGACTGGCTACCCTTGATGACTGGCTAGCGTTGATGGATGACTACCGTTGATGGCTGGCTAGCGTTGATGAATGGGTACCGTTGATGACTGGCTAGCGTCTGTTACTGGCTACCATTGTTGAATGGCTACCATTGATGACTGGCGAGCGTTGATGACTGGCGAGCTTGATGACAGGCTACCGTTGATGACTGGATAGCGTCTGTGACTGGCTACCATTGATGAATGGCTAGCGTCGATGACTGGCTACCATTGATAACTGGCTAGCGTCGATGACAGGCTAGCATTGATGAATGACGCCATTGATGACTGGCAAGCATTGATGACTGGCTAATGTTGATGGCTGGCTAGCGTTGATGGTTGGCTAGCGTTGATGACTGGCTACATTAGTGACTGGCTAGCGTCGATGACTGGCTACAATTGATAAAGGTTACCAATAATGAATGGCTAGCATTTATGAGGGCTAACGTTGATGATTGGTTAGCGTTGATGAATGGCTACCGTTGATGAATGGCTACCATTGATGACTGGTTAGTGTCAATGACTGGCGAGCTTTGATGACAGGCTACCGTTGATGAATGGTAGCGTCTGTGACTGGCTACCATTGATGAATGGCTAGCGTCGATGAGTGGCTACCATTGATGACTGGCTAGCGTCGGTGACTGGCTACCATGATAAATGGCTACCATTGATGACTTGCGTGCGTTGATGACTGGCTACCCTTGATGACTGGCTAGGGATGATGGATGACTACCATTGATGGCTGGCTAGCGTTGATGACTCTCTACCATTGATGGCTGGCGAGCGTTGATGACTGGCCACCCTTGATGACTGGCTAGGGTTGATGGATGACTACCGTTGATGGCCGGCGAGCGTTGATGACTGGCTACCATTTATGGCTGGCTACCATTGATGAATGGCTGGCGTTGATAGCTGGCTAGCGCTGATGGCTGGCTACCATTGATGAATGGCTAGCGGCGATGACGGGCTACCATTGATAGCAGGCTAGCGTTGATGACTGCCTACCATTGATGACTGGCTATCGTCGATGACTGGCTAGCATTGATGAATGACTGCCATTGATGACTGGCGAGCATTGATGACTGGCTAGCGTTGTTGGCTGGCTAGCGTTGATGACTGTTTACCATTGGTGCATGGCTACCATTGATGAATGGCTGGCGTTGATGGCTGGCTAGCGCTGATGGCTGGCTACATTTGATGAATGGCTAGCGGTGATGACGGGCTACCATTGATAGCAGGCTAGCGTTGAGACTGGCTACCATTGATGACTGGCTATCGTCGATGACTGGCTAGCGTCGACGACTGGCTAACGTTGATGGTTGGCTAGCGTTGATGGTTCGCTAGCGTTGATGACTGGCTACTATTGATGGCTGGCCAGCATTGATAGCTGGCTAGCGTTATGGCTGGCTAACGTCGATGACTGGCTACTTGATAAAGGTTACCAATAATGAATGGCTAGCATTTATGAAGGGCTAACGTTGATGATTGGTTAGCGTTGATGAATGGCTACCGTTGATGAATGGCTACCATTGATGACTGGTTAGTGTCGATGACGGCCAGCATTGATGAGTGGCTAGAGTCGATGAGTGGCTACCATTGATGACTGGCTAGCGTCGGTGACTGGCTACCATTGATAAATGGATACCATTGATGACTTGCGAGCGTTGATGACTGGCTACCGCTTGATGACTGGCTAGCGATGATGATGACTACCGTTGATGGCTGGCTAGCGTTGATGACTGGCTACCATTGATGGCTGGCGAGCGTTGATGACTGGCTACCATTGATGGCTGGCTAGCGTTTATGGCTGGCTATCATTGATGACTGGCCACCATTGATGACTGGCTACCATTGATGACTAGCTACCATTGATGAGCGTTGTTGGCTGACTAGCGTTGTTGGCTGGTTATCATTGATGAGTGGCTACCATTGATGGCCGGCGAGCGTTGATGACTGGCTACCGTTGATGACTGGCTAGCGTTGATGGCTGACTACCGTTGATGGCTGACTAGCGTTGATGGCAGGCTAGCGTTGATGGCTGGCTAGCGTTGATGGCTTGCTAGCGTGATGAATGGCTAGCGTTTATGAATGGCTACCATTGATGGCTGGTTAGCGTTGATGAATAGCTAGCGTCGATAACTGGCTACCATTGATGACTGGCTAACGTCGATGACTGGCTACCATTGATGGCTGGCTAGCGTGATGACTGGCTACCATTGATGACTGGCTAGCATTTATGAATAGTTAGCGTTGATGAATGGCTACCATTGATGAATGGCTACCAATGATGACTGGCTAGCATTGATGGCTGGTTAACGTTGATAATGGCTGTCGTTGAGGCTGGCTAACGTCGATGACTGACTACAATTGATGAATAGCTACCACTGATGAATGACTACCATTGATGAATGGCTAGCATTGAAGTCTCGCTAGCACTGATGAATGGCTAACGTTAATGAATGGCTAGCATTGATAAATGCTAGCGTTGATGAATGGCTACCATTGATGACTGACTAACGTTGATGGCTGGCTAGCGTTGATGGCTGGCTAGCGTCGATGACTGTTACCTTTGATGACTGACTACCATTGATGGCTGGCTAGCGTTGATGAATAGCTAGCGTCGATACTGGCTACCATTGATGAATGTGTAGCGTTGATGGCTGTCTAGCATTGATGAATGGCTAGCGTGATGGCTGGCTAGCGTTGATGGTTGGCTACCATTGATGAATGGCCATCGTTGATGACTGGCTACCATTGGTGGCGACTAGCGTTGATGCTGGCTATCATTGAAGAATGGATAGCGTTGATGACTGTTACCATTGATGACTGGCTACCATTGATGGCTGGCTAGCGTTGATAGCTGGCTAGCATTGATGACTGGCTAGCGTTAATGTCTGGCTACCTTTGATAGGTGGCTACCGTTGATGACTGGCTACCATTGATGACTGGCTACCAATGATGTCTGGCTACCATTGATGACTGGCTACCATTGATATCTGGCGAGCGTTGATAGCTAGCTACCATTGATAAATGGTTACCATTGATGAATGGCTAGCTTTTATGTATGGCTAGCGTTGATGAATGGCTGGCGTTGATGAATGGCTAGCGTTGATGAATGGCTAACATTGATGACTGGTGAGCGTTGATGACTGGCTAGCGTTGATGGCCGGCGAGCGTTGATGACTGGCTACCATTTATGGCTGGTTACCATTGATGAATGGCTGGAGTTGATGGCTGGCTAGCGCTGATGGCTGGCTACCATTGATGAATGGCTAGCGTCGATGACGGGCTACCATTTACAGCTGGCTAGCGTTGATGACTGGCTAGCATTGATGACTGGCAAGCGTTGATGCCTGCCTACCATTGATGAATGGCTGGCATCCATGACTGGCTACCGTTGATGACTGACTACCATTGATGGCTGGCTAGCGTTGATAGCTGGCTAGCGTTGATGGCTGGCTAGCGTTGATGGCTGGCTAGTGTTGATGACTGGCTACCATTGATGACTGGCTAGCGTCGATGATTGGCTACAATTGATGACTGGCTAGCGTCGATGACTGGCGAGCATTGATGACTGGCTAGCGTTAATGTCTGGCTACCATTGATAGGTAGCTACCGTTGATGACTGCTACCATTGATGACTGGCTACCATTGATGACTAGCTACCAATGATGTCTGGCTACCATTGATGACTGGCTACCATTGATGTCTGGCGAGCGTTGATAGCTGGCTACCATTGAGAAATGGTTACCAATGATGAAAGGCTAGCATTTATGTATGGCTAGCGTTGATTAATGGCTAACATTGATGACTGGCTAGCATTGATGGATGACTACCGTTGATGGCTGGCGAGCGTTGATGGCTGGCGAGCGTTGATGACTGGCTACCATTTATGGCTGGCTACTATTGATGAATGGCTGGCGTTGATGGCTGGCTAGTGCTGATGGCTGGCTACCATTGATGAATGCTAGCGGCGATGACGGGCTACCATTGATAGCAGGCTAGCGTTGATGACTGGCTACCATTGATGACTGGCTACCATTGGTGCATGGCTACCATTGATGAATGGCTTGCGTTGATGGCTGGCTAGCGCTGATGGCTGGCTACATTGATGAATGGCTAGCGGCGATGACGGGCTACATTGATAGCAGGCTAGCGTTGATAACTGGCTACCATTGATGACTGGCTATCGTCGATGACTGGCTAGCATTGATGAATGACTGCCATTTATGACTGGCGAGCATTGATGACTGGCTAGCGTTGATGGCTGGCTAGCGTTGATGATTGGCTGTCGTTGATGGCTGGCTAGCGTTGATGACTGGTTATCATTGATGACTGGCTACCATTGATGACTGGCTAACGTCGATGACTGGCTACAATTGATGAATAGCTATCACTGATGAATGACTACCATTGATGAATGGCTAGCATTGAAGACTGGCTAGCACTGATGAATGGCTAACGTTAATGAATGGCTAGCATTGATAAATGGCTAGCGTTGATGAATGGCTACCATTGATGACTGACTAACGTTGATGACTGGCTAGCGTTGATGGCTGGCTAGCGTCGATGACTGGTTACCTTTGATGACTGACTACATTGATGCTGGCTAGCGTTGATGAATAGCTAGCGTCGATACTGGCTACCATTGATGAATGTCTAGCGTTGATGGCTGTCTAGCATTGATGAATGGCTAGCGTGATGGCTGGCTAGCGTTGATGGCTGGCTACCATTGATGAATGGCCAGCGTTGATGACTGGCTACCATTGGTGGCCGACTAGCGTTGATGGCTGGCTATCATTGAAGAATGGATAGCGTTGATGACTGGTTACCATTGATGACTGGCTACCATTGATGGCTGGCTAGCGTTGATAGCTGGCTAGCATTGATGACTGGCTAGCGTTAATGTCTGGCTACCTTTGATAGCTGGCTACCGTTGATGACTGGCTACCATTGATGACTGGCTACCAATGATGTGTGGCTACCATTGATGACTGGCTAACATTGATGAATGACTACCATTGATGAATGGCTAGCATTGAAGACTGGCTAGCACTGATGAATGGCTAACGTTAATGAATGGCTAGCATTGATAAATGGCTAGCGTTGATGAATGGCTACCATTGATGACTGACTAACGTTGATGGCTGGCTAGCGTTGATGGCTGGCTAGCGTCGATGACTGGTTACCTTTGATGACTGACTACCATTGATGGCTGGCTGGCGTTGATGAATAGCTAGCGTCGATACTGGCTACCATTGATGAATGTCTAGCGTTGATGGCTGTCTAGCATTGATGAATGGCTAGCGTGATGGCTGGCTAGCGTTGATGGCTGGCTACCATTGATGAATGGCAGCGTTGATGACTGGCTACCATTGGTGCCGACTAGCGTTGATGGCTGGCTATCATTGAAGAATGGATAGCGTTGATGACTTGTTACCATTGATGACTGGCTACCATTGATGGCTGGCTAGCGTTGATAGCTGGCTAGCATTGATGACTGGCTAGCGTTAATGTCTGGCTACCTTGATAGCTGGCTACGCGTTGATGACTGGCTACCATTGATGACTGGCTACCAATGATGTGTGGCTACCATTGATGACTGGCTAACATTGATGTCTGGCGAGCGTTGATAGCTGGCTACCATTGATAAATGGTTACCATTGATGAATGGCTAGCTTTTATGTATGGCTAGCGTTGATGAATGGCTAGCGTTGATGAATGGCTAGCGTTGATGAATGGCTAACATTGATGTCTGGCGAGCGTTGATAGCTGGCTACCATTGATAAATGGTTACCATTGATGAATGGCTAGCTTTTATGTATGGCTAGCGTTGATGAATGGCGAGCGTTGATGACTGGCTAGCATTTATGGCTGGTTACCATTGATGAATTGCTGGCGTTGATGGCTGGCTAGCGCTGATGTCTGGCTACCATTGATGGCTGGCAACCATTGATGACTTGGTGGCGTCGATGACTGGCTAGCATTGATGACTGGCTAACGTTGATGGCTGGTTAGCGTTGATGACTGCCTACTATTGATGGCTGGATAGCATTGATAGTTGGCTAGCGTTTATGGCTGGCTAGCGTCGATGACTGGCTACAATGGATGAAGGGTTACCATTGATGAATGGCAAGCATATATGAATGGCTAGCGTTGATGAATGGCTAGCGTTGATGAATGGGTACCATTGATGACTGGCGAGCGTTGATAACTGGCGAGCTTTGATGACAGGCTACCGTTGATGACTGGATAGCGTCTGTGACTGGCTACCATTGATGAATGACTAGTGTCGATGCCTGGCTACCATTGATGACTGGCTATCGTCGGTGACTGGCTAGCATTGATGAATGACTACCATTGATGACTAGCGAGCATTGATGACTGGCTAGCGTTGATGGCTGGCTAGCGTTGATGGCTGGCTAGCGTTGATGACTGGCTACCATTAATGACTGGCTAGCTTCAATGACTGGCTACAATTGATGACTGGCTGCCACTGATGACTTGCGAGCGTTGAGACTGGCTACCAATGATGACTGGCTAGAGTTCGTAGCCAAACAGGATGCAGTCAAACGCTAGCCTGCTATCAATGGTAGCCCGTTCATCGCCGCTAGCCATTCATCAATGTAGCCAGCCATTCAGCGCTAGCCAGCCATCAACCCAGCCATTCATCAATGGTAGCCATCATCAATGGTAGTCCATGCACCAATGGCGTAGCCATGCACCAATTGAGCCAGTCATCAACGCATAGCCACCATCAACCTAGCCGTCATCAATAGCACTCATTCATCAATGCTAGCCAGTCATCGACGATAGCCAGTCATCATGGAGCCAGCCATTAAGCTACCTGCTATCAATGGTAGCCCGTCATTCGCCGCTAGCCATTCTTCAATGGTAAGCCAGCCATCAGCAGCTAGCCAGCCATCAACGCCAGCCATTCATCAATGGTTAGCCAGCCATAAATAGGTAGCCAGTCATAACGCTCGCCGGCACATCTGCCGCATCAACGGTAGTCATCCATCAACGCTAGCCAGTCATCAAGGGTGCCAGTCATCAACGCTCGCCAGCCATCAATGGTAGCCAGTCATCAACGCTAGCCAGCCATCAACGGTAGTCATCCATCATCGCTAGCCAGTCATCAAGGGTAGCCAGTCATCAACGCACGAAGTATCAATGGTAGCCATTTATCAATGGTAGCCAGTCACCGACGCTAGCCAGTCATCAATGGTAGCCACTCATCGACGCTAGCATTCATAATGGTAGCCAGTCACAGACGCTATCCAGTTCATCAACGGTAGCCTGTCATCAAAGCTCGCAGTCATCTGACACTAACCAGTCATCAATGGTAGCCATTCATCAACGGTAACCATTCACAACGCTTAATCCAATCAATCAACGTTAGCCCTTCATAAAATGCTAGCCATTCATTATTGGTAACTTTATCAATTGTAGCCAGTCATCGACGCTAGCCAGTCACCAATGGTAGCCAGTCATCAAACGCTAGCCAGCATCAACGCTAGCCAGCCATCAACGTTAGCCAGTCATCAATGCTTGCCAGTCATCAATGCAGTCATTCATCAATGCTAGCCTGTCATCGAGAGCTAGCCATTCATCAATGGTAGCCAGTCATCGACGCTAGCCATTCATCAATGGTAGCCAGTCACAGACGCTATCCAGTCATAACGGTAGCCTGTCATCAAACTCGCCAGTCATCAACGCTCGCCAGTCATCAATGGTAACCATTCAACAATGGTAGCCAGTAACAGACGCTAGCCAGTCATCGCGGTACCCATTCATCAACGCAGCCAGCCATCAACGGTAGTCATCATCAACGCTAGCCAGTCATCAAGGGTAGCCAGTCATCAACGCTCGCCAGCATCAATGGTAGCAGTCATCAACGCTAGCCAGCGATCAAATCGGTTGCCATCCATC
>JASGCC010002393.1:0-28580 GCA_030067915.1 Hydractinia echinata
CCCGGCAGGCTACCATTGGTCTAGTGTTCCCTCAATGAACTACGACGTCCAAGTCGTTTTCCTTGGCGATGGCTTTAAAGACCGTTAATACGCGCACAGGCCTCTAAAGGCTGTAATATGGCCTTTTGCGGCCTAATAAGGCCTTACACGTAAATCACGTGCTTCCACGCGCCCGGCAGGCTACCATTGGTCTAGTGTTCCCAGTCGCAATGAACTACGACGTCCCAAGTCGTTTTCCTTGGCGCATGGCTTAGACACCGTTAATACGCGCACAGGCCTCTAAAGGCTGTAATATGGCCTTTTGCGGCCTAATAAGGCCTTACACGTAAATCACGTGCTTCCACGCGCCCCGGCAGGCTACCATTGGTCTAGTGTTCCCAGTCGCAATGAACTACGACGTCCCAAGTCGTTTTCCTTGGCGCATGGCTTAGAACCGTTAACTACGCGCACAGGCCTCTAAAGGCTGTAATATGGCCTTTTGCGGCCTAATAAGGCCTTACACGTAAATCACGTGCTTCCACGCGCCCCGGCAGGCTACCATTGGTCTAGTGTTCCTCGCAATGAACTACGACGTCCCAAGTCGTTTTCCTTGGCGCATGGCTTTAGAACACCGTTAATACGCGCACAGGCCTCTAAAGGCTGTAATATGGCCTTTTGCGGCCTAATAAGGCCTTACACGTAAATCACGTGCTTCCACGCGCCCGGCAGGCTACCATTGGTCTAGTGTTCCCAGTCGCAATGAACTACGACGTCCCAAGTCGTTTTCCTTGGCGATGGCTTAGAAGACCGTTAATACGCGCACAGGCCTCTAAAGGCTGTAATATGGCCTTTTGCGGCCTAATAAGGCCTTACACGTAAATCACGTGCTTCCACGCGCCCGGCAGGCTACCATTGGTCTAGTGTTCCCAGTCGCAATGAACTACGACGTCCCAAGTCGTTTTCCTTGGCGCATGGCTTAGAACACGTTAATACGCGCACAGGCCTCTAAAGGCTGTAATATGGCCTTTTGCGGCCTAATAAGGCCTTACACGTAAATCACGTGCTTCCACGCGCCCCGGCAGGCTACCATTGGTCTAGTGTTCCCAGTCGCAATGAACTACGACGTCCCAAGTCGTTTTCCTTGGCGCCATGGCTTAGAAACCGTTAATACGCGCACAGGCCTCTAAAGGCTGTAATATGGCCTTTTGCGGCCTAATAAGGCCTTACACGTAAATCACGTGCTTCCACGCGCCCCGGCAGGCTACCATTGGTCTAGTGTTCCCAGTCGCAATGAACTACGACGTCCCAAGTCGTTTTCCTTGGCGCCATGGCTTAGACACCGTTAATACGCGCACAGGCCTCTAAAGGCTGTAATATGGCCTTTTGCGGCCTAATAAGGCCTTACACGTAAATCACGTGCTTCCACGCGCCGGCAGGCTACCATTGGTCTAGTGTTCCCTCAATGAACTACGACGTCCCAAGTCGTTTTCCTTGGCGATGGCTTTAGAAGACCGTTAATACGCGCACAGGCCTCTAAAGGCTGTAATATGGCCTTTTGCGGCCTAATAATCACGTGGTTCCACGCCCAGGCTGGTCTACATTGTCTAGTCTTCTACTCTCAATGGACTACGACGTCCCAAGTCGTTTTCCTTGGCGACGTGGCTTTAGAAACCGTCAAGTACGCGCACAGGCCTCTAAAGGCTGTAATATGGCCTTTTGCGGCCTAATAAGGCCTTACACGTAAATCACGTGCTTCCACGCGCCCCGGCAGGCTACCATTGGTCTAGTGTTCCCAGTCGCAATGAACTACGACGTCCCAAGTCGTTTTCCTTGGCGCGTGGCTTTAGAACACGTTAATACGCGCACAGGCCTCTAAAGGCTGTAATATGGCCTTTTGCGGCCTAATAAGGCCTTACACGTAAATCACGTGCTTCCACGCGCCCGGCAGGCTACCATTGGTCTAGTGTTCCCAGTCGCAATGAACTACGACGTCCCAAGTCGTTTTCCTTGGCGATGGCTTTAGAAACCGTTAATACGCGCACAGGCCTCTAAAGGCTGTAATATGGCCTTTTGCGGCCTAATAAGGCCTTACACGTAAATCACGTGCTTCCACGCGCCCGGCAGGCTACCATTGGTCTAGTGTTCCCAGTCGCAATGAACTACGACGTCCCAAGTCGTTTTCCTTGGCGACGTGGCTTTAGAAGACCGTCAATACGCGCACAGGCCTCTAAAGGCTGTAATATGGCCTTTTGCGGCCTAATAAGGCCTTACACGTAAATCACGTGCTTCCACGCGCCCCGGCAGGCTACCATTGGTCTAGTGTTCCCAGTCGCAATGAACTACGACGTCCCAAGTCGTTTTCCTTGGCGCATGGCTTAGACACGTTAATACGCGCACAGGCCTCTAAAGGCTGTAATATGGCCTTTTGCGGCCTAATAAGGCCTTACACGTAAATCACGTGCTTCCACGCGCCCGGCAGGCTACCATTGGTCTAGTGTTCCCAGTCGCAATGAACTACGACGTCCCAAGTCGTTTTCCTTGGCGCGATGGCTTTAGAAGACCGTTAATACGCGCACAGGCCTCTAAAGGCTGTAATATGGCCTTTTGCGGCCTAATAAGGCCTTACACGTAAATCACGTGCTTCCACGCGCCCGGCAGGCTACCATTGGTCTAGTGTTCCCAGTCGCAATGAACTACGACGTCCCAAGTCGTTTTCCTTGGCGCATGGCTTAGACACCGTTAATACGCGCACAGGCCTCTAAAGGCTGTAATATGGCCTTTTGCGGCCTAATAAGGCCTTACACGTAAATCACGTGCTTCCACGCGCCCGGCAGGCTACCATTGGTCTAGTGTTCCCAGTCGCAATGAACTACGACGTCCCAAGTCGTTTTCCTTGGCGCATGGCTTAGACACCGTTAATACGCGCACAGGCCTCTAAAGGCTGTAATATGGCCTTTTGCGGCCTAATAAGGCCTTACACGTAAATCACGTGCTTCCACGCGCCCGGCAGGCTACCATTGGTCTAGTGTTCCCAGTCGCAATGAACTACGACGTCCCAAGTCGTTTTCCTTGGCGCCATGGCTTAGACACCGTTAACTACGCGCACAGGCCTCTAAAGGCTGTAATATGGCCTTTTGCGGCCTAATAAGGCCTTACACGTAAATCACGTGCTTCCACGCGCCCGGCAGGCTACCATTGGTCTAGTGTTCCCAGTCGCAATGAACTACGACGTCCCAAGTCGTTTTCCTTGGCGCATGGCTTAGACACCGTTAATACGCGCACAGGCCTCTAAAGGCTGTAATATGGCCTTTTGCGGCCTAATAAGGCCTTACACGTAAATCACGTGCTTCCACGCGCCCCGGCAGGCTACCATTGGTCTAGTGTTCCCAGTCGCAATGAACTACGACGTCCCAAGTCGTTTTCCTTGGCGACGTGGCTTTAGAAGACCGTCAATACGCGCACAGGCCTCTAAAGGCTGTAATATGGCCTTTTGCGGCCTAATAAGGCCTTACACGTAAATCACGTGCTTCCACGCGCCCGGCAGGCTACCATTGGTCTAGTGTTCCCAGTCGCAATGAACTACGACGTCCCAAGTCGTTTTCCTTGGCGCGTGGCTTAGAACACCGTTAATACGCGCACAGGCCTCTAAAGGCTGTAATATGGCCTTTTGCGGCCTAATAAGGCCTTACACGTAAATCACGTGCTTCCACGCGCCCGGCAGGCTACCATTGGTCTAGTGTTCCCAGTCGCAATGAACTACGACGTCCCAAGTCGTTTTCCTTGGCGCATGGCTTAGACACCGTTAATACGCGCACAGGCCTCTAAAGGCTGTAATATGGCCTTTTGCGGCCTAATAAGGCCTTACACGTAAATCACGTGCTTCCACGCGCCCGGCAGGCTACCATTGGTCTAGTGTTCCCAGTCGCAATGAACTACGACGTCCCAAGTCGTTTTCCTTGGCGCATGGCTTAGACACCGTTAACTACGCGCACAGGCCTCTAAAGGCTGTAATATGGCCTTTTGCGGCCTAATAAGGCCTTACACGTAAATCACGTGCTTCCACGCGCCCGGCAGGCTACCATTGGTCTAGTGTTCCCAGTCGCAATGAACTACGACGTCCCAAGTCGTTTTCCTTGGCGCATGGCTTAGACACCGTTAATACGCGCACAGGCCTCTAAAGGCTGTAATATGGCCTTTTGCGGCCTAATAAGGCCTTACACGTAAATCACGTGCTTCCACGCGCCCGGCAGGCTACCATTGGTCTAGTGTTCCCAGTCGCAATGAACTACGACGTCCCAAGTCGTTTTCCTTGGCGCATGGCTTAGACACCGTTAATACGCGCACAGGCCTCTAAAGGCTGTAATATGGCCTTTTGCGGCCTAATAAGGCCTTACACGTAAATCACGTGCTTCCACGCGCCCGGCAGGCTACCATTGGTCTAGTGTTCCCAGTCGCAATGAACTACGACGTCCCAAGTCGTTTTCCTTGGCGATGGCTTTAGACCGTCAATACGCGCACAGGCCTCTAAAGGCTGTAATATGGCCTTTTGCGGCCTAATAAGGCCTTACACGTAAATCACGTGCTTCCACGCGCCCGGCAGGCTACCATTGGTCTAGTGTTCCCAGTCGCAATGAACTACGACGTCCCAAGTCGTTTTCCTTGGCGCATGGCTTAGAGACACCGTTAATACGCGCACAGGCCTCTAAAGGCTGTAATATGGCCTTTTGCGGCCTAATAAGGCCTTACACGTAAATCACGTGCTTCCACGCGCCCGGCAGGCTACCATTGGTCTAGTGTTCCCAGTCGCAATGAACTACGACGTCCCAAGTCGTTTTCCTTGGCGCATGGCTTAGAACACCGTTAATACGCGCACAGGCCTCTAAAGGCTGTAATATGGCCTTTTGCGGCCTAATAAGGCCTTACACGTAAATCACGTGCTTCCACGCGCCCGGCAGGCTACCATTGGTCTAGTGTTCCCTCGCAATGAACTACGACGTCCCAAGTCGTTTTCCTTGGCGATGGCTTTAGAAGACCGTAATACGCGCACAGGCCTCTAAAGGCTGTAATATGGCCTTTTGCGGCCTAATAAGGCCTTACACGTAAATCACGTGCTTCCACGCGCCCGGCAGGCTACCATTGGTCTAGTGTTCCCAGTCGCAATGAACTACGACGTCCCAAGTCGTTTTCCTTGGCGCTGGCTTAGAACACCGTTAATACGCGCACAGGCCTCTAAAGGCTGTAATATGGCCTTTTGCGGCCTAATAAGGCCTTACACGTAAATCACGTGCTTCCACGCGCCCCGGCAGGCTACCATTGGTCTAGTGTTCCCTCAATGAACTACGACGTCCCAAGTCGTTTTCCTTGGCGATGGCTTTAGAAACCGTTAATACGCGCACAGGCCTCTAAAGGCTGTAATATGGCCTTTTGCGGCCTAATAAGGCCTTACACGTAAATCACGTGCTTCCACGCGCAGGCTACCATTGGTCTAGTGTTCCCAGTCGCAATGAACTACGACGTCCCAAGTCGTTTTCCTTGGCGCTGGCTTTAGAACACGTTAATACGCGCACAGGCCTCTAAAGGCTGTAATATGGCCTTTTGCGGCCTAATAAGGCCTTACACGTAAATCACGTGCTTCCACGCGCCCGGCAGGCTACCATTGGTCTAGTGTTCCCAGTCGCAATGAACTACGACGTCCCAAGTCGTTTTCCTTGGCGATGGCTTTAGAAGACCGTTAATACGCGCACAGGCCTCTAAAGGCTGTAATATGGCCTTTTGCGGCCTAATAAGGCCTTACACGTAAATCACGTGCTTCCACGCGCCCGGCAGGCTACCATTGGTCTAGTGTTCCCAGTCGCAATGAACTACGACGTCCCAAGTCGTTTTCCTTGGCGCCATGGCTTAGAACACCGTTAATACGCGCACAGGCCTCTAAAGGCTGTAATATGGCCTTTTGCGGCCTAATAAGGCCTTACACGTAAATCACGTGCTTCCACGCGCCCGGCAGGCTACCATTGGTCTAGTGTTCCCAGTCGCAATGAACTACGACGTCCCAAGTCGTTTTCCTTGGCGATGGCTTTAGAAGACCGTTAATACGCGCACAGGCCTCTAAAGGCTGTAATATGGCCTTTTGCGGCCTAATAAGGCCTTACACGTAAATCACGTGCTTCCACGCGCCCGGCAGGCTACCATTGGTCTAGTGTTCCCAGTCGCAATGAACTACGACGTCCCAAGTCGTTTTCCTTGGCGCATGGCTTTAGACACGTTAATACGCGCACAGGCCTCTAAAGGCTGTAATATGGCCTTTTGCGGCCTAATAAGGCCTTACACGTAAATCACGTGCTTCCACGCGCCCGGCAGGCTACCATTGGTCTAGTGTTCCCAGTCGCAATGAACTACGACGTCCCAAGTCGTTTTCCTTGGCGCCATGGCTTAGAACACCGTTAATACGCGCACAGGCCTCTAAAGGCTGTAATATGGCCTTTTGCGGCCTAATAAGGCCTTACACGTAAATCACGTGCTTCCACGCGCCCGGCAGGCTACCATTGGTCTAGTGTTCCCAGTCGCAATGAACTACGACGTCCCAAGTCGTTTTCCTTGGCGATGGCTTTAGAAGACCGTCAATACGCGCACAGGCCTCTAAAGGCTGTAATATGGCCTTTTGCGGCCTAATAAGGCCTTACACGTAAATCACGTGCTTCCACGCGCCCGGCAGGCTACCATTGGTCTAGTGTTCCCAGTCGCAATGAACTACGACGTCCCAAGTCGTTTTCCTTGGCGCGTGGCTTTAGAAGACCGTTAATACGCGCACAGGCCTCTAAAGGCTGTAATATGGCCTTTTGCGGCCTAATAAGGCCTTACACGTAAATCACGTGCTTCCACGCGCCCGGCAGGCTACCATTGGTCTAGTGTTCCCAGTCGCAATGAACTACGACGTCCCAAGTCGTTTTCCTTGGCGACGTGGCTTTAGAAGACCGTTAATACGCGCACAGGCCTCTAAAGGCTGTAATATGGCCTTTTGCGGCCTAATAAGGCCTTACACGTAAATCACGTGCTTCCACGCGCCCGGCAGGCTACCATTGGTCTAGTGTTCCCAGTCGCAATGAACTACGACGTCCCAAGTCGTTTTCCTTGGCGCATGGCTTAGAAACCGTTACGCGCACAGGCCTCTAAAGGCTGTAATATGGCCTTTTGCGGCCTAATAAGGCCTTACACGTAAATCACGTGCTTCCACGCGCCGGCAGGCTACCATTGGTCTAGTGTTCCCAGTCGCAATGAACTACGACGTCCCAAGTCGTTTTCCTTGGCGACGTGGCTTTAGAAGACCGTTAATACGCGCACAGGCCTCTAAAGGCTGTAATATGGCCTTTTGCGGCCTAATAAGGCCTTACACGTAAATCACGTGCTTCCACGCGCCCGGCAGGCTACCATTGGTCTAGTGTTCCCAGTCGCAATGAACTACGACGTCCCAAGTCGTTTTCCTTGGCGCATGGCTTAGACACCGTTAATACGCGCACAGGCCTCTAAAGGCTGTAATATGGCCTTTTGCGGCCTAATAAGGCCTTACACGTAAATCACGTGCTTCCACGCGCCCGGCAGGCTACCATTGGTCTAGTGTTCCCAGTCGCAATGAACTACGACGTCCCAAGTCGTTTTCCTTGGCGCATGGCTTAGAACACCGTTAATACGCGCACAGGCCTCTAAAGGCTGTAATATGGCCTTTTGCGGCCTAATAAGGCCTTACACGTAAATCACGTGCTTCCACGCGCCCGGCAGGCTACCATTGGTCTAGTGTTCCCTCGCAATGAACTACGACGTCCCAAGTCGTTTTCCTTGGCGACGTGGCTTTAGAAGACCGTTAATACGCGCACAGGCCTCTAAAGGCTGTAATATGGCCTTTTGCGGCCTAATAAGGCCTTACACGTAAATCACGTGCTTCCACGCGCCCGGCAGGCTACCATTGGTCTAGTGTTCCCAGTCGCAATGAACTACGACGTCCCAAGTCGTTTTCCTTGGCGCGTGGCTTTAGAAACCGTTAATACGCGCACAGGCCTCTAAAGGCTGTAATATGGCCTTTTGCGGCCTAATAAGGCCTTACACGTAAATCACGTGCTTCCACGCGCCCCGGCAGGCTACCATTGGTCTAGTGTTCCCAGTCGCAATGAACTACGACGTCCCAAGTCGTTTTCCTTGGCGCCATGGCTTAGAACCGTTAATACGCGCACAGGCCTCTAAAGGCTGTAATATGGCCTTTTGCGGCCTAATAAGGCCTTACACGTAAATCACGTGCTTCCACGCGCCCGGCAGGCTACCATTGGTCTAGTGTTCCCAGTCGCAATGAACTACGACGTCCCAAGTCGTTTTCCTTGGCGATGGCTTTAGAAGACCGTTAATACGCGCACAGGCCTCTAAAGGCTGTAATATGGCCTTTTGCGGCCTAATAAGGCCTTACACGTAAATCACGTGCTTCCACGCGCCCGGCAGGCTACCATTGGTCTAGTGTTCCCAGTCGCAATGAACTACGACGTCCCAAGTCGTTTTCCTTGGCGCATGGCTTAGAACACCGTTAATACGCGCACAGGCCTCTAAAGGCTGTAATATGGCCTTTTGCGGCCTAATAAGGCCTTACACGTAAATCACGTGCTTCCACGCGCCCGGCAGGCTACCATTGGTCTAGTGTTCCCAGTCGCAATGAACTACGACGTCCCAAGTCGTTTTCCTTGGCGCGTGGCTTTAGAAGACCGTCAATACGCGCACAGGCCTCTAAAGGCTGTAATATGGCCTTTTGCGGCCTAATAAGGCCTTACACGTAAATCACGTGCTTCCACGCGCCCCGGCAGGCTACCATTGGTCTAGTGTTCCCAGTCGCAATGAACTACGACGTCCCAAGTCGTTTTCCTTGGCGCATGGCTTAGAACCGTTAATACGCGCACAGGCCTCTAAAGGCTGTAATATGGCCTTTTGCGGCCTAATAAGGCCTTACACGTAAATCACGTGCTTCCACGCGCCCGGCAGGCTACCATTGGTCTAGTGTTCCCAGTCGCAATGAACTACGACGTCCCAAGTCGTTTTCCTTGGCGACGTGGCTTTAGAAGACCGTTAATACGCGCACAGGCCTCTAAAGGCTGTAATATGGCCTTTTGCGGCCTAATAAGGCCTTACACGTAAATCACGTGCTTCCACGCGCCCGGCAGGCTACCATTGGTCTAGTGTTCCCTCAATGAACTACGACGTCCCAAGTCGTTTTCCTTGGCGCGTGGCTTTAGAAGACCGTTAATACGCGCACAGGCCTCTAAAGGCTGTAATATGGCCTTTTGCGGCCTAATAAGGCCTTACACGTAAATCACGTGCTTCCACGCGCCCGGCAGGCTACCATTGGTCTAGTGTTCCCAGTCGCAATGAACTACGACGTCCCAAGTCGTTTTCCTTGGCGCATGGCTTAGACACCGTTAATACGCGCACAGGCCTCTAAAGGCTGTAATATGGCCTTTTGCGGCCTAATAAGGCCTTACACGTAAATCACGTGCTTCCACGCGCCCGGCAGGCTACCATTGGTCTAGTGTTCCCAGTCGCAATGAACTACGACGTCCCAAGTCGTTTTCCTTGGCGCATGGCTTAGACACCGTTAATACGCGCACAGGCCTCTAAAGGCTGTAATATGGCCTTTTGCGGCCTAATAAGGCCTTACACGTAAATCACGTGCTTCCACGCGCCCGGCAGGCTACCATTGGTCTAGTGTTCCCAGTCGCAATGAACTACGACGTCCCAAGTCGTTTTCCTTGGCGCTGGCTTTAGAACACCGTTAATACGCGCACAGGCCTCTAAAGGCTGTAATATGGCCTTTTGCGGCCTAATAAGGCCTTACACGTAAATCACGTGCTTCCACGCGCCCCGGCAGGCTACCATTGGTCTAGTGTTCCCAGTCGCAATGAACTACGACGTCCCAAGTCGTTTTCCTTGGCGCGTGGCTTTAGAACACCGTTAATACGCGCACAGGCCTCTAAAGGCTGTAATATGGCCTTTTGCGGCCTAATAAGGCCTTACACGTAAATCACGTGCTTCCACGCGCCCGGCAGGCTACCATTGGTCTAGTGTTCCCAGTCGCAATGAACTACGACGTCCCAAGTCGTTTTCCTTGGCGACGTGGCTTTAGAAGACCGTTAATACGCGCACAGGCCTCTAAAGGCTGTAATATGGCCTTTTGCGGCCTAATAAGGCCTTACACGTAAATCACGTGCTTCCACGCGCCCGGCAGGCTACCATTGGTCTAGTGTTCCCAGTCGCAATGAACTACGACGTCCCAAGTCGTTTTCCTTGGCGCATGGCTTAGACAGTTAATACGCGCACAGGCCTCTAAAGGCTGTAATATGGCCTTTTGCGGCCTAATAAGGCCTTACACGTAAATCACGTGCTTCCACGCGCCCCGGCAGGCTACCATTGGTCTAGTGTTCCCAGTCGCAATGAACTACGACGTCCCAAGTCGTTTTCCTTGGCGCATGGCTTAGAACACCGTTAATACGCGCACAGGCCTCTAAAGGCTGTAATATGGCCTTTTGCGGCCTAATAAGGCCTTACACGTAAATCACGTGCTTCCACGCGCCCGGCAGGCTACCATTGGTCTAGTGTTCCCAGTCGCAATGAACTACGACGTCCCAAGTCGTTTTCCTTGGCGCATGGCTTAGACACCGTTAATACGCGCACAGGCCTCTAAAGGCTGTAATATGGCCTTTTGCGGCCTAATAAGGCCTTACACGTAAATCACGTGCTTCCACGCGCCCGGCAGGCTACCATTGGTCTAGTGTTCCCTCAATGAACTACGACGTCCCAAGTCGTTTTCCTTGGCGATGGCTTTAGAAGACCGTTAATACGCGCACAGGCCTCTAAAGGCTGTAATATGGCCTTTTGCGGCCTAATAAGGCCTTACACGTAAATCACGTGCTTCCACGCGCCCGGCAGGCTACCATTGGTCTAGTGTTCCCAGTCGCAATGAACTACGACGTCCCAAGTCGTTTTCCTTGGCGCGTGGCTTTAGAACACCGTTAACTACGCGCACAGGCCTCTAAAGGCTGTAATATGGCCTTTTGCGGCCTAATAAGGCCTTACACGTAAATCACGTGCTTCCACGCGCCCGGCAGGCTACCATTGGTCTAGTGTTCCCAGTCGCAATGAACTACGACGTCCCAAGTCGTTTTCCTTGGCGATGGCTTTAGAAGACCGTCAATACGCGCACAGGCCTCTAAAGGCTGTAATATGGCCTTTTGCGGCCTAATAAGGCCTTACACGTAAATCACGTGCTTCCACGCGCCCGGCAGGCTACCATTGGTCTAGTGTTCCCAGTCGCAATGAACTACGACGTCCCAAGTCGTTTTCCTTGGCGCGTGGCTTTAGAAGACCGTTAATACGCGCACAGGCCTCTAAAGGCTGTAATATGGCCTTTTGCGGCCTAATAAGGCCTTACACGTAAATCACGTGCTTCCACGCGCCCGGCAGGCTACCATTGGTCTAGTGTTCCCAGTCGCAATGAACTACGACGTCCCAAGTCGTTTTCCTTGGCGCATGGCTTAGACCGTTAATACGCGCACAGGCCTCTAAAGGCTGTAATATGGCCTTTTGCGGCCTAATAAGGCCTTACACGTAAATCACGTGCTTCCACGCGCCCGGCAGGCTACCATTGGTCTAGTGTTCCCAGTCAATGAACTACGACGTCCCAAGTCGTTTTCCTTGGCGATGGCTTTAGAAGACCGTTAATACGCGCACAGGCCTCTAAAGGCTGTAATATGGCCTTTTGCGGCCTAATAAGGCCTTACACGTAAATCACGTGCTTCCACGCGCCCGGCAGGCTACCATTGGTCTAGTGTTCCCAGTCGCAATGAACTACGACGTCCCAAGTCGTTTTCCTTGGCGCGTGGCTTTAGAAACCGTTAATACGCGCACAGGCCTCTAAAGGCTGTAATATGGCCTTTTGCGGCCTAATAAGGCCTTACACGTAAATCACGTGCTTCCACGCGCCCGGCAGGCTACCATTGGTCTAGTGTTCCCAGTCGCAATGAACTACGACGTCCCAAGTCGTTTTCCTTGGCGCATGGCTTAGACACGTTAATACGCGCACAGGCCTCTAAAGGCTGTAATATGGCCTTTTGCGGCCTAATAAGGCCTTACACGTAAATCACGTGCTTCCACGCGCCCGGCAGGCTACCATTGGTCTAGTGTTCCCAGTCGCAATGAACTACGACGTCCCAAGTCGTTTTCCTTGGCGCATGGCTTAGAACACCGTTAATACGCGCACAGGCCTCTAAAGGCTGTAATATGGCCTTTTGCGGCCTAATAAGGCCTTACACGTAAATCACGTGCTTCCACGCGCCCGGCAGGCTACCATTGGTCTAGTGTTCCCAGTCGCAATGAACTACGACGTCCCAAGTCGTTTTCCTTGGCGCGTGGCTTTAGAAGACCGTTAATACGCGCACAGGCCTCTAAAGGCTGTAATATGGCCTTTTGCGGCCTAATAAGGCCTTACACGTAAATCACGTGCTTCCACGCGCCCGGCAGGCTACCATTGGTCTAGTGTTCCCAGTCGCAATGAACTACGACGTCCCAAGTCGTTTTCCTTGGCGCATGGCTTAGAACACCGTTAAACGCGCACAGGCCTCTAAAGGCTGTAATATGGCCTTTTGCGGCCTAATAAGGCCTTACACGTAAATCACGTGCTTCCACGCGCCCGGCAGGCTACCATTGGTCTAGTGTTCCCAGTCGCAATGAACTACGACGTCCCAAGTCGTTTTCCTTGGCGTGGCTTTAGAAGACCGTTAATACGCGCACAGGCCTCTAAAGGCTGTAATATGGCCTTTTGCGGCCTAATAAGGCCTTACACGTAAATCACGTGCTTCCACGCGCCCGGCAGGCTACCATTGGTCTAGTGTTCCCAGTCGCAATGAACTACGACGTCCCAAGTCGTTTTCCTTGGCGCATGGCTTAGAACACCGTTAATACGCGCACAGGCCTCTAAAGGCTGTAATATGGCCTTTTGCGGCCTAATAAGGCCTTACACGTAAATCACGTGCTTCCACGCGCCCGGCAGGCTACCATTGGTCTAGTGTTCCCAGTCGCAATGAACTACGACGTCCCAAGTCGTTTTCCTTGGCGATGGCTTAGAAACCGTTAATACGCGCACAGGCCTCTAAAGGCTGTAATATGGCCTTTTGCGGCCTAATAAGGCCTTACACGTAAATCACGTGCTTCCACGCGCCCGGCAGGCTACCATTGGTCTAGTGTTCCCAGTCGCAATGAACTACGACGTCCCAAGTCGTTTTCCTTGGCGCGTGGCTTTAGAACACCGTTAATACGCGCACAGGCCTCTAAAGGCTGTAATATGGCCTTTTGCGGCCTAATAAGGCCTTACACGTAAATCACGTGCTTCCACGCGCCCGGCAGGCTACCATTGGTCTAGTGTTCCCAGTCGCAATGAACTACGACGTCCCAAGTCGTTTTCCTTGGCGCATGGCTTAGAACCGTTAATACGCGCACAGGCCTCTAAAGGCTGTAATATGGCCTTTTGCGGCCTAATAAGGCCTTACACGTAAATCACGTGCTTCCACGCGCCCGGCAGGCTACCATTGGTCTAGTGTTCCCAGTCGCAATGAACTACGACGTCCCAAGTCGTTTTCCTTGGCGCATGGCTTAGAACACCGTTAATACGCGCACAGGCCTCTAAAGGCTGTAATATGGCCTTTTGCGGCCTAATAAGGCCTTACACGTAAATCACGTGCTTCCACGCGCCCGGCAGGCTACCATTGGTCTAGTGTTCCCAGTCGCAATGAACTACGACGTCCCAAGTCGTTTTCCTTGGCGATGGCTTTAGAAACCGTTAATACGCGCACAGGCCTCTAAAGGCTGTAATATGGCCTTTTGCGGCCTAATAAGGCCTTACACGTAAATCACGTGCTTCCACGCGCCCGGCAGGCTACCATTGGTCTAGTGTTCCCAGTCGCAATGAACTACGACGTCCCAAGTCGTTTTCCTTGGCGATGGCTTTAGAAGACCGTTAATACGCGCACAGGCCTCTAAAGGCTGTAATATGGCCTTTTGCGGCCTAATAAGGCCTTACACGTAAATCACGTGCTTCCACGCGCCCGGCAGGCTACCATTGGTCTAGTGTTCCCAGTCGCAATGAACTACGACGTCCCAAGTCGTTTTCCTTGGCGCATGGCTTAGAACACCGTTAATACGCGCACAGGCCTCTAAAGGCTGTAATATGGCCTTTTGCGGCCTAATAAGGCCTTACACGTAAATCACGTGCTTCCACGCGCCCGGCAGGCTACCATTGGTCTAGTGTTCCCAGTCGCAATGAACTACGACGTCCCAAGTCGTTTTCCTTGGCGATGGCTTTAGAAACCGTTAATACGCGCACAGGCCTCTAAAGGCTGTAATATGGCCTTTTGCGGCCTAATAAGGCCTTACACGTAAATCACGTGCTTCCACGCGCCCGGCAGGCTACCATTGGTCTAGTGTTCCCAGTCGCAATGAACTACGACGTCCCAAGTCGTTTTCCTTGGCGCATGGCTTAGAACACCGTTAATACGCGCACAGGCCTCTAAAGGCTGTAATATGGCCTTTTGCGGCCTAATAAGGCCTTACACGTAAATCACGTGCTTCCACGCGCCCGGCAGGCTACCATTGGTCTAGTGTTCCCAGTCGCAATGAACTACGACGTCCCAAGTCGTTTTCCTTGGCGATGGCTTTAGAAGACCGTTAATACGCGCACAGGCCTCTAAAGGCTGTAATATGGCCTTTTGCGGCCTAATAAGGCCTTACACGTAAATCACGTGCTTCCACGCGCCCCGGCAGGCTACCATTGGTCTAGTGTTCCCAGTCGCAATGAACTACGACGTCCCAAGTCGTTTTCCTTGGCGCCATGGCTTTAGAACCGTTAATACGCGCACAGGCCTCTAAAGGCTGTAATATGGCCTTTTGCGGCCTAATAAGGCCTTACACGTAAATCACGTGCTTCCACGCGCCCGGCAGGCTACCATTGGTCTAGTGTTCCCAGTCGCAATGAACTACGACGTCCCAAGTCGTTTTCCTTGGCGACGTGGCTTTAGAAGACCGTAATACGCGCACAGGCCTCTAAAGGCTGTAATATGGCCTTTTGCGGCCTAATAAGGCCTTACACGTAAATCACGTGCTTCCACGCGCCCGGCAGGCTACCATTGGTCTAGTGTTCCCAGTCGCAATGAACTACGACGTCCCAAGTCGTTTTCCTTGGCGCATGGCTTAGACCGTTAATACGCGCACAGGCCTCTAAAGGCTGTAATATGGCCTTTTGCGGCCTAATAAGGCCTTACACGTAAATCACGTGCTTCCACGCGCCCCGGCAGGCTACCATTGGTCTAGTGTTCCCAGTCGCAATGAACTACGACGTCCCAAGTCGTTTTCCTTGGCGCTGGCTTAGAACCGTTAATACGCGCACAGGCCTCTAAAGGCTGTAATATGGCCTTTTGCGGCCTAATAAGGCCTTACACGTAAATCACGTGCTTCCACGCGCCCCGGCAGGCTACCATTGGTCTAGTGTTCCCAGTCAATGAACTACGACGTCCCAAGTCGTTTTCCTTGGCGATGGCTTTAGAAGACCGTTAATACGCGCACAGGCCTCTAAAGGCTGTAATATGGCCTTTTGCGGCCTAATAAGGCCTTACACGTAAATCACGTGCTTCCACGCGCCCCGGCAGGCTACCATTGGTCTAGTGTTCCCAGTCGCAATGAACTACGACGTCCCAAGTCGTTTTCCTTGGCGCGTGGCTTTAGAACACCGTTAATACGCGCACAGGCCTCTAAAGGCTGTAATATGGCCTTTTGCGGCCTAATAAGGCCTTACACGTAAATCACGTGCTTCCACGCGCCCGGCAGGCTACCATTGGTCTAGTGTTCCCAGTCGCAATGAACTACGACGTCCCAAGTCGTTTTCCTTGGCGATGGCTTTAGAAACCGTTAATACGCGCACAGGCCTCTAAAGGCTGTAATATGGCCTTTTGCGGCCTAATAAGGCCTTACACGTAAATCACGTGCTTCCACGCGCCCGGCAGGCTACCATTGGTCTAGTGTTCCCAGTCGCAATGAACTACGACGTCCCAAGTCGTTTTCCTTGGCGATGGCTTAGAACCGTTACGCGCACAGGCCTCTAAAGGCTGTAATATGGCCTTTTGCGGCCTAATAAGGCCTTACACGTAAATCACGTGCTTCCACGCGCCGGCAGGCTACCATTGGTCTAGTGTTCCCAGTCGCAATGAACTACGACGTCCCAAGTCGTTTTCCTTGGCGACGTGGCTTTAGAAGACCGTCAATACGCGCACAGGCCTCTAAAGGCTGTAATATGGCCTTTTGCGGCCTAATAAGGCCTTACACGTAAATCACGTGCTTCCACGCGCCCCGGCAGGCTACCATTGGTCTAGTGTTCCCAGTCGCAATGAACTACGACGTCCCAAGTCGTTTTCCTTGGCGCATGGCTTAGACACCGTTAATACGCGCACAGGCCTCTAAAGGCTGTAATATGGCCTTTTGCGGCCTAATAAGGCCTTACACGTAAATCACGTGCTTCCACGCGCCCCGGCAGGCTACCATTGGTCTAGTGTTCCCAGTCGCAATGAACTACGACGTCCCAAGTCGTTTTCCTTGGCGCATGGCTTAGAACACCGTTAATACGCGCACAGGCCTCTAAAGGCTGTAATATGGCCTTTTGCGGCCTAATAAGGCCTTACACGTAAATCACGTGCTTCCACGCGCCCGGCAGGCTACCATTGGTCTAGTGTTCCCTCAATGAACTACGACGTCCCAAGTCGTTTTCCTTGGCGATGGCTTAGAACCGTTAACTACGCGCACAGGCCTCTAAAGGCTGTAATATGGCCTTTTGCGGCCTAATAAGGCCTTACACGTAAATCACGTGCTTCCACGCGCCCGGCAGGCTACCATTGGTCTAGTGTTCCCAGTCGCAATGAACTACGACGTCCCAAGTCGTTTTCCTTGGCGCTGGCTTAGAAACCGTTAATACGCGCACAGGCCTCTAAAGGCTGTAATATGGCCTTTTGCGGCCTAATAAGGCCTTACACGTAAATCACGTGCTTCCACGCGCCCGGCAGGCTACCATTGGTCTAGTGTTCCCAGTCGCAATGAACTACGACGTCCCAAGTCGTTTTCCTTGGCGCCATGGCTTAGAAACCGTTAATACGCGCACAGGCCTCTAAAGGCTGTAATATGGCCTTTTGCGGCCTAATAAGGCCCTTACACGTAAATCACGTGCTTCCACGCGCCGGCAGGCTACCATTGGTCTAGTGTTCCCAGTCGCAATGAACTACGACGTCCCAAGTCGTTTTCCTTGGCGTGGCTTTAGAAGACCGTTAATACGCGCACAGGCCTCTAAAGGCTGTAATATGGCCTTTTGCGGCCTAATAAGGCTTACACGTAAATCACGTGCTTCCACGCGCCCGGCAGGCTACCATTGGTCTAGTGTTCCCAGTCGCAATGAACTACGACGTCCCAAGTCGTTTTCCTTGGCGCATGGCTTAGACACCGTTAATACGCGCACAGGCCTCTAAAGGCTGTAATATGGCCTTTTGCGGCCTAATAAGGTTACACGTAAATCACGTGCTTCCACGCGCCCCGGCAGGCTACCATTGGTCTAGTGTTCCCAGTCGCAATGAACTACGACGTCCCAAGTCGTTTTCCTTGGCGCTGGCTTTAGAACACCGTTAACTACGCGCACAGGCCTCTAAAGGCTGTAATATGGCCTTTTGCGGCCTAATAAGGCCTTACACGTAAATCACGTGCTTCCACGCGCCCGGCAGGCTACCATTGGTCTAGTGTTCCCTCAATGAACTACGACGTCCCAAGTCGTTTTCCTTGGCGATGGCTTTAGAAGACCGTCAATACGCGCACAGGCCTCTAAAGGCTGTAATATGGCCTTTTGCGGCCTAATAAGGCCTTACACGTAAATCACGTGCTTCCACGCGCCCGGCAGGCTACCATTGGTCTAGTGTTCCCAGTCGCAATGAACTACGACGTCCCAAGTCGTTTTCCTTGGCGCCTGGCTTAGAAGACCGTTACGCGCACAGGCCTCTAAAGGCTGTAATATGGCCTTTTGCGGCCTAATAAGGCCCTTACACGTAAATCACGTGCTTCCACGCGCCCCGGCAGGCTACCATTGGTCTAGTGTTCCCAGTCGCAATGAACTACGACGTCCCAAGTCGTTTTCCTTGGCGCCATGGCTTAGAACCGTTAATACGCGCACAGGCCTCTAAAGGCTGTAATATGGCCTTTTGCGGCCTAATAAGGCCTTACACGTAAATCACGTGCTTCCACGCGCCCGGCAGGCTACCATTGGTCTAGTGTTCCCTCAATGAACTACGACGTCCCAAGTCGTTTTCCTTGGCGACGTGGCTTTAGAACCGTTAATACGCGCACAGGCCTCTAAAGGCTGTAATATGGCCTTTTGCGGCCTAATAAGGCCTTACACGTAAATCACGTGCTTCCACGCGCCCCGGCAGGCTACCATTGGTCTAGTGTTCCCAGTCGCAATGAACTACGACGTCCCAAGTCGTTTTCCTTGGCGCATGGCTTAGAACACGTTAACTACGCGCACAGGCCTCTAAAGGCTGTAATATGGCCTTTTGCGGCCTAATAAGGCCTTACACGTAAATCACGTGCTTCCACGCGCCCCGGCAGGCTACCATTGGTCTAGTGTTCCCAGTCGCAATGAACTACGACGTCCCAAGTCGTTTTCCTTGGCGCGTGGCTTTAGAAGACCGTTAATACGCGCACAGGCCTCTAAAGGCTGTAATATGGCCTTTTGCGGCCTAATAAGGCCTTACACGTAAATCACGTGCTTCCACGCGCCCCGGCAGGCTACCATTGGTCTAGTGTTCCCAGTCGCAATGAACTACGACGTCCCAAGTCGTTTTCCTTGGCGCCTGGCTTAGAAGACCGTTAATACGCGCACAGGCCTCTAAAGGCTGTAATATGGCCTTTTGCGGCCTAATAAGGCCTTACACGTAAATCACGTGCTTCCACGCGCCCCGGCAGGCTACCATTGGTCTAGTGTTCCCAGTCGCAATGAACTACGACGTCCCAAGTCGTTTTCCTTGGCGACGTGGCTTTAGAAGACCGTCAATACGCGCACAGGCCTCTAAAGGCTGTAATATGGCCTTTTGCGGCCTAATAAGGCCTTACACGTAAATCACGTGCTTCCACGCGCCCGGCAGGCTACCATTGGTCTAGTGTTCCCAGTCGCAATGAACTACGACGTCCCAAGTCGTTTTCCTTGGCGATGGCTTTAGACCGTCAATACGCGCACAGGCCTCTAAAGGCTGTAATATGGCCTTTTGCGGCCTAATAAGGCCTTACACGTAAATCACGTGCTTCCACGCGCCCCGGCAGGCTACCATTGGTCTAGTGTTCCCAGTCGCAATGAACTACGACGTCCCAAGTCGTTTTCCTTGGCGCCATGGCTTAGAACACCGTTAATACGCGCACAGGCCTCTAAAGGCTGTAATATGGCCTTTTGCGGCCTAATAAGTGCCTTACACGTAAATCACGTGCTTCCACGCGCCCGGCAGGCTACCATTGGTCTAGTGTTCCCAGTCGCAATGAACTACGACGTCCCAAGTCGTTTTCCTTGGCGCCATGGCTTTAGAACACCGTTAACTACGCGCACAGGCCTCTAAAGGCTGTAATATGGCCTTTTGCGGCCTAATAAGGCCCTTACACGTAAATCACGTGCTTCCACGCGCCCGGCAGGCTACCATTGGTCTAGTGTTCCCAGTCGCAATGAACTACGACGTCCCAAGTCGTTTTCCTTGGCGCATGGCTTAGACCGTTAATACGCGCACAGGCCTCTAAAGGCTGTAATATGGCCTTTTGCGGCCTAATAAGGCCTTACACGTAAATCACGTGCTTCCACGCGCCCGGCAGGCTACCATTGGTCTAGTGTTCCCAGTCGCAATGAACTACGACGTCCCAAGTCGTTTTCCTTGGCGACGTGGCTTTAGAAGACCGTAATACGCGCACAGGCCTCTAAAGGCTGTAATATGGCCTTTTGCGGCCTAATAAGGCCTTACACGTAAATCACGTGCTTCCACGCGCCCGGCAGGCTACCATTGGTCTAGTGTTCCCAGTCGCAATGAACTACGACGTCCCAAGTCGTTTTCCTTGGCGCCATGGCTTTAGAACACGTTAACTACGCGCACAGGCCTCTAAAGGCTGTAATATGGCCTTTTGCGGCCTAATAAGGCCTTACACGTAAATCACGTGCTTCCACGCGCCCGGCAGGCTACCATTGGTCTAGTGTTCCCAGTCGCAATGAACTACGACGTCCCAAGTCGTTTTCCTTGGCGCGTGGCTTTAGAAGACCGTTAACTACGCGCACAGGCCTCTAAAGGCTGTAATATGGCCTTTTGCGGCCTAATAAGGCCTTACACGTAAATCACGTGCTTCCACGCCCCGGCAGGCTACCATTGGTCTAGTGTTCCCAGTCGCAATGAACTACGACGTCCCAAGTCGTTTTCCTTGGCACGTGGCTTAGAAGACCGTCAATACGCGCACAGGCCTCTAAAGGCTGTAATATGGCCTTTTGCGGCCTAATAAGGCCTTACACGTAAATCACGTGCTTCCACGCGCCCGGCAGGCTACCATTGGTCTAGTGTTCCCAGTCGCAATGAACTACGACGTCCCAAGTCGTTTTCCTTGGCGACGTGGCTTTAGAAGACCGTCAATACGCGCACAGGCCTCTAAAGGCTGTAATATGGCCTTTTGCGGCCTAATAAGGCCTTACACGTAAATCACGTGCTTCCACGCGCCCGGCAGGCTACCATTGGTCTAGTGTTCCCAGTCGCAATGAACTACGACGTCCCAAGTCGTTTTCCTTGGCGACGTGGCTTTAGAAGACCGTTCAATACGCGCACAGGCCTCTAAAGGCTGTAATATGGCCTTTTGCGGCCTAATAAGGCCTTACACGTAAATCACGTGCTTCCACGCGCCCGGCAGGCTACCATTGGTCTAGTGTTCCCAGTCGCAATGAACTACGACGTCCCAAGTCGTTTTCCTTGGCGCATGGCTTAGACACGTAATACGCGCACAGGCCTCTAAAGGCTGTAATATGGCCTTTTGCGGCCTAATAAGGCCTTACACGTAAATCACGTGCTTCCACGCGCCCCGGCAGGCTACCATTGGTCTAGTGTTCCCAGTCGCAATGAACTACGACGTCCCAAGTCGTTTTCCTTGGCGCCATGGCTTAGAACACCGTTAATACGCGCACAGGCCTCTAAAGGCTGTAATATGGCCTTTTGCGGCCTAATAAGGCCTTACACGTAAATCACGTGCTTCCACGCGCCCGGCGCTACCATTGGTCTAGTTCCCAGTCGCAATGAACTACGACGTCCCAAGTCGTTTTCCTTGGCGCCGTGGCTTTAGAAGACCGTCAATACGCGCACAGGCCTCTAAAGGCTGTAATATGGCCTTTTGCGGCCTAATAAGGCCTTACACGTAAATCACGTGCTTCCACGCGCCCGGCAGGCTACCATTGGTCTAGTGTTCCCAGTCGCAATGAACTACGACGTCCCAAGTCGTTTTCCTTGGCGCCATGGCTTTAGAACACGTTAATACGCGCACAGGCCTCTAAAGGCTGTAATATGGCCTTTTGCGGCCTAATAAGGCCCTTACACGTAAATCACGTGCTTCCACGCGCCCGGCAGGCTACCATTGGTCTAGTGTTCCCAGTCGCAATGAACTACGACGTCCCAAGTCGTTTTCCTTGGCGACGTGGCTTTAGAAGACCGTCAATACGCGCACAGGCCTCTAAAGGCTGTAATATGGCCTTTTGCGGCCTAATAAGGCCTTACACGTAAATCACGTGCTTCCACGCGCCCGGCAGGCTACCATTGGTCTAGTGTTCCCAGTCGCAATGAACTACGACGTCCCAAGTCGTTTTCCTTGGCGCCATGGCTTAGACACGTTAATACGCGCACAGGCCTCTAAAGGCTGTAATATGGCCTTTTGCGGCCTAATAAGGCCCTTACACGTAAATCACGTGCTTCCACGCGCCCGGCAGGCTACCATTGGTCTAGTGTTCCCAGTCGCAATGAACTACGACGTCCCAAGTCGTTTTCCTTGGCGCATGGCTTTAGACACGTTAATACGCGCACAGGCCTCTAAAGGCTGTAATATGGCCTTTTGCGGCCTAATAAGGCCTTACACGTAAATCACGTGCTTCCACGCGCCCGGCAGGCTACCATTGGTCTAGTGTTCCCAGTCGCAATGAACTACGACGTCCCAAGTCGTTTTCCTTGGCGCATGGCTTAGAACACCGTTAATACGCGCACAGGCCTCTAAAGGCTGTAATATGGCCTTTTGCGGCCTAATAAGGCCTTACACGTAAATCACGTGCTTCCACGCGCCCCGGCAGGCTACCATTGGTCTAGTGTTCCCAGTCGCAATGAACTACGACGTCCCAAGTCGTTTTCCTTGGCGCCATGGCTTAGAACACCGTTAATACGCGCACAGGCCTCTAAAGGCTGTAATATGGCCTTTTGCGGCCTAATAAGGCCTTACACGTAAATCACGTGCTTCCACGCGCCCGGCAGGCTACCATTGGTCTAGTGTTCCCAGTCGCAATGAACTACGACGTCCCAAGTCGTTTTCCTTGGCGCCATGGCTTTAGACACGTTAATACGCGCACAGGCCTCTAAAGGCTGTAATATGGCCTTTTGCGGCCTAATAAGGCCTTACACGTAAATCACGTGCTTCCACGCGCCCGGCAGGCTACCATTGGTCTAGTGTTCCCAGTCGCAATGAACTACGACGTCCCAAGTCGTTTTCCTTGGCGCCATGGCTTTAGAACACGTTAATACGCGCACAGGCCTCTAAAGGCTGTAATATGGCCTTTTGCGGCCTAATAAGGCCTTACACGTAAATCACGTGCTTCCACGCGCCCGGCAGGCTACCATTGGTCTAGTCCCAGTCGCAATGAACTACGACGTCCCAAGTCGTTTTCCTTGGCGACGTGGCTTTAGAAGACCGTTCAATACGCGCACAGGCCTCTAAAGGCTGTAATATGGCCTTTTGCGGCCTAATAAGGCCTTACACGTAAATCACGTGCTTCCACGCGCCCGGCAGGCTACCATTGGTCTAGTGTTCAGTCGCAATGAACTACGACGTCCCAAGTCGTTTTCCTTGGCGACGTGGCTTTAGAAGACCGTCAATACGCGCACAGGCCTCTAAAGGCTGTAATATGGCCTTTTGCGGCCTAATAAGGCCTTACACGTAAATCACGTGCTTCCACGCGCCCGGCAGGCTACCATTGGTCTAGTGTTCCCAGTCGCAATGAACTACGACGTCCCAAGTCGTTTTCCTTGGCACGTGGCTTTAGAAGACCGTAATACGCGCACAGGCCTCTAAAGGCTGTAATATGGCCTTTTGCGGCCTAATAAGGCCTTACACGTAAATCACGTGCTTCCACGCGCCCGGCAGGCTACCATTGGTCTAGTGTTCCCAGTCGCAATGAACTACGACGTCCCAAGTCGTTTTCCTTGGCACGTGGCTTTAGAAGACCGTCAATACGCGCACAGGCCTCTAAAGGCTGTAATATGGCCTTTTGCGGCCTAATAAGGCCTTACACGTAAATCACGTGCTTCCACGCGCCCGGCAGGCTACCATTGGTCTAGTGTTCCCAGTCGCAATGAACTACGACGTCCCAAGTCGTTTTCCTTGGCGCATGGCTTAGACACGTTAATACGCGCACAGGCCTCTAAAGGCTGTAATATGGCCTTTTGCGGCCTAATAAGGCCTTACACGTAAATCACGTGCTTCCACGCGCCCGGCAGGCTACCATTGGTCTAGTCCCAGTCGCAATGAACTACGACGTCCCAAGTCGTTTTCCTTGGCGCATGGCTTTAGAAGACCGTTAATACGCGCACAGGCCTCTAAAGGCTGTAATATGGCCTTTTGCGGCCTAATAAGGCCTTACACGTAAATCACGTGCTTCCACGCGCCCGGCAGGCTACCATTGGTCTAGTGTTCCCAGTCGCAATGAACTACGACGTCCCAAGTCGTTTTCCTTGGCGCATGGCTTAGACACGTTAATACGCGCACAGGCCTCTAAAGGCTGTAATATGGCCTTTTGCGGCCTAATAAGGCCTTACACGTAAATCACGTGCTTCCACGCGCCCGGCAGGCTACCATTGGTCTAGTGTTCCCAGTCGCAATGAACTACGACGTCCCAAGTCGTTTTCCTTGGCGCCATGGCTTAGACACGTTAACTACGCGCACAGGCCTCTAAAGGCTGTAATATGGCCTTTTGCGGCCTAATAAGGCCTTACACGTAAATCACGTGCTTCCACGCGCCCGGCAGGCTACCATTGGTCTAGTGTTCCCAGTCGCAATGAACTACGACGTCCCAAGTCGTTTTCCTTGGCGCCATGGCTTAGAACACCGTTAATACGCGCACAGGCCTCTAAAGGCTGTAATATGGCCTTTTGCGGCCTAATAAGGCCTTACACGTAAATCACGTGCTTCCACGCGCCCGGCAGGCTACCATTGGTCTAGTCCCAGTCGCAATGAACTACGACGTCCCAAGTCGTTTTCCTTGGCGTGGCTTTAGACCGTTAACTACGCGCACAGGCCTCTAAAGGCTGTAATATGGCCTTTTGCGGCCTAATAAGGCCTTACACGTAAATCACGTGCTTCCACGCGCCCGGCAGGCTACCATTGGTCTAGTGTTCCCAGTCGCAATGAACTACGACGTCCCAAGTCGTTTTCCTTGGCGCCATTTAGAACACCGTTAATACGCGCACAGGCCTCTAAAGGCTGTAATATGGCCTTTTGCGGCCTAATAAGGCCTTACACGTAAATCACGTGCTTCCACGCGCCCGGCAGGCTACCATTGGTCTAGTGTTCCCAGTCGCAATGAACTACGACGTCCCAAGTCGTTTTCCTTGGCGCCGTGGCTTTAGAAGACCGTAATACGCGCACAGGCCTCTAAAGGCTGTAATATGGCCTTTTGCGGCCTAATAAGGCCTTACACGTAAATCACGTGCTTCCACGCGCCCGGCAGGCTACCATTGGTCTAGTGTTCCCAGTCGCAATGAACTACGACGTCCCAAGTCGTTTTCCTTGGCCATGGCTTTAGACACGTTAATACGCGCACAGGCCTCTAAAGGCTGTAATATGGCCTTTTGCGGCCTAATAAGGCCTTACACGTAAATCACGTGCTTCCACGCGCCCGGCAGGCTACCATTGGTCTAGTGTTCCCAGTCGCAATGAACTACGACGTCCCAAGTCGTTTTCCTTGGCGCATGGCTTAGACACGTTAATACGCGCACAGGCCTCTAAAGGCTGTAATATGGCCTTTTGCGGCCTAATAAGGCCTTACACGTAAATCACGTGCTTCCACGCGCCCGGCAGGCTACCATTGGTCTAGTGTTCCCAGTCGCAATGAACTACGACGTCCCAAGTCGTTTTCCTTGGCGATGGCTTTAGAACACCGTAATACGCGCACAGGCCTCTAAAGGCTGTAATATGGCCTTTTGCGGCCTAATAAGGCCTTACACGTAAATCACGTGCTTCCACGCGCCCGGCAGGCTACCATTGGTCTAGTGTTCCCAGTCGCAATGAACTACGACGTCCCAAGTCGTTTTCCTTGGCGACGTGGCTTTAGAAGACCGTTAATACGCGCACAGGCCTCTAAAGGCTGTAATATGGCCTTTTGCGGCCTAATAAGGCCTTACACGTAAATCACGTGCTTCCACGCGCCCGGCAGGCTACCATTGGTCTAGTGTTCCCAGTCGCAATGAACTACGACGTCCCAAGTCGTTTTCCTTGGCGATGGCTTTAGAACACCGTTAATACGCGCACAGGCCTCTAAAGGCTGTAATATGGCCTTTTGCGGCCTAATAAGGCCTTACACGTAAATCACGTGCTTCCACGCGCCCGGCAGGCTACCATTGGTCTAGTGTTCCCAGTCGCAATGAACTACGACGTCCCAAGTCGTTTTCCTTGGCGCGTGGCTTTAGAAGACCGTAATACGCGCACAGGCCTCTAAAGGCTGTAATATGGCCTTTTGCGGCCTAATAAGGCCTTACACGTAAATCACGTGCTTCCACGCGCCCGGCAGGCTACCATTGGTCTAGTGTTCCCAGTCGCAATGAACTACGACGTCCCAAGTCGTTTTCCTTGGCGCATGGCTTTAGACACGTTAATACGCGCACAGGCCTCTAAAGGCTGTAATATGGCCTTTTGCGGCCTAATAAGGCCTTACACGTAAATCACGTGCTTCCACGCGCCCGGCAGGCTACCATTGGTCTAGTGTTCCCAGTCGCAATGAACTACGACGTCCCAAGTCGTTTTCCTTGGCGCCATGGCTTAGACACGTTAATACGCGCACAGGCCTCTAAAGGCTGTAATATGGCCTTTTGCGGCCTAATAAGGCCTTACACGTAAATCACGTGCTTCCACGCGCCCGGCAGGCTACCATTGGTCTAGTGTTCCCAGTCGCAATGAACTACGACGTCCCAAGTCGTTTTCCTTGGCGCATGGCTTAGAACACCGTTAACTACGCGCACAGGCCTCTAAAGGCTGTAATATGGCCTTTTGCGGCCTAATAAGGCCTTACACGTAAATCACGTGCTTCCACGCGCCCGGCAGGCTACCATTGGTCTAGTCCCAGTCGCAATGAACTACGACGTCCCAAGTCGTTTTCCTTGGCGCGTGGCTTTAGAAGACCGTAATACGCGCACAGGCCTCTAAAGGCTGTAATATGGCCTTTTGCGGCCTAATAAGGCCTTACACGTAAATCACGTGCTTCCACGCGCCCGGCAGGCTACCATTGGTCTAGTGTTCCCAGTCGCAATGAACTACGACGTCCCAAGTCGTTTTCCTTGGCGACGTGGCTTTAGAAGACCGTTCAATACGCGCACAGGCCTCTAAAGGCTGTAATATGGCCTTTTGCGGCCTAATAAGGCCTTACACGTAAATCACGTGCTTCCACGCGCCCCGGCAGGCTACCATTGGTCTAGTGTTCCCAGTCGCAATGAACTACGACGTCCCAAGTCGTTTTCCTTGGCACGTGGCTTTAGAAGACCGTCAATACGCGCACAGGCCTCTAAAGGCTGTAATATGGCCTTTTGCGGCCTAATAAGGCCTTACACGTAAATCACGTGCTTCCACGCGCCCGGCAGGCTACCATTGGTCTAGTGTTCCCAGTCGCAATGAACTACGACGTCCCAAGTCGTTTTCCTTGGCGTGGCTTTAGAACACCGTTAATACGCGCACAGGCCTCTAAAGGCTGTAATATGGCCTTTTGCGGCCTAATAAGGCCTTACACGTAAATCACGTGCTTCCACGCGCCCGGCAGGCTACCATTGGTCTAGTGTTCCCAGTCGCAATGAACTACGACGTCCCAAGTCGTTTTCCTTGGCGCATGGCTTAGACACGTTAATACGCGCACAGGCCTCTAAAGGCTGTAATATGGCCTTTTGCGGCCTAATAAGGCCTTACACGTAAATCACGTGCTTCCACGCGCCCGGCGCTACCATTGGTCTAGTGTCCCAGTCGCAATGAACTACGACGTCCCAAGTCGTTTTCCTTGGCGACGTGGCTTTAGAAGACCGTCAATACGCGCACAGGCCTCTAAAGGCTGTAATATGGCCTTTTGCGGCCTAATAAGGCCTTACACGTAAATCACGTGCTTCCACGCGCCCGGCAGGCTACCATTGGTCTAGTGTTCCCAGTCGCAATGAACTACGACGTCCCAAGTCGTTTTCCTTGGCGCATGGCTTTAGACACGTTAACTACGCGCACAGGCCTCTAAAGGCTGTAATATGGCCTTTTGCGGCCTAATAAGCCTTACACGTAAATCACGTGCTTCCACGCGCCCGGCAGGCTACCATTGGTCTAGTGTTCCCAGTCGCAATGAACTACGACGTCCCAAGTCGTTTTCCTTGGCGCATGGCTTTAGAACACCGTTAATACGCGCACAGGCCTCTAAAGGCTGTAATATGGCCTTTTGCGGCCTAATAAGGCCTTACACGTAAATCACGTGCTTCCACGCGCCCAGGCAGGCTACCATTGGTCTAGTTCCCAGTCGCAATGAACTACGACGTCCCAAGTCGTTTTCCTTGGCGCCATGGCTTAGAACACGTTAACTACGCGCACAGGCCTCTAAAGGCTGTAATATGGCCTTTTGCGGCCTAATAAGGCCCTTACACGTAAATCACGTGCTTCCACGCGCCCGGCAGGCTACCATTGGTCTAGTGTTCCCAGTCGCAATGAACTACGACGTCCCAAGTCGTTTTCCTTGGCGCCGTGGCTTTAGAGACCGTTAATACGCGCACAGGCCTCTAAAGGCTGTAATATGGCCTTTTGCGGCCTAATAAGGCCTTACACGTAAATCACGTGCTTCCACGCGCCCGGCAGGCTACCATTGGTCTAGTGTTCCCAGTCGCAATGAACTACGACGTCCCAAGTCGTTTTCCTTGGCGCCATGGCTTTAGAACACCGTTAACTACGCGCACAGGCCTCTAAAGGCTGTAATATGGCCTTTTGCGGCCTAATAAGGCCCTTACACGTAAAAT
>JASGCC010002394.1:0-28575 GCA_030067915.1 Hydractinia echinata
CGCGCTAACGGCCAGGATTGGGTCCCACAGTAAAAATGACTTATTTATCTAAATTTTTAAATAAAGCGCTACCACAGCGCCCAGTGTACGCTGAGTTCAAATCATGTTAAAGTAAGAAGAATGTTATTTCTTGGAGTACAATTGTCTCATTTATCACATTTATAAGGTCAAAGTCCAAAATCAGTTCAATTAAGTCCCACAGTCAATCGTTTCACTGTTAAAAGCGATGCAACCTAGTAATATCAGAAAAATATCGCTAAATACATGTTGGTACGAATATGTGACGCAACCGTTGTAACTCAAACGGATTGATACCGTTAGAAAGTCAATGAAATGTAGTTTTTGAAACTGTCTCTATTTCTTCAGCGCGCGCTAACGGCTAGGATTGGTCCCAGTAAAAATGACTTATTTATCTAAATTTTTAAATAAAGCGCTACCACAGCGCCCAGTGTAATGCTGAGTTCAAGCAATCATGTTAAAGTAAGAAGAATGTTATTTCTTGGAGTCAATTGTCTCATTTATCACATTTATAAGGTCAAAGTCCAAAATCAGTTCAATTAAGTCCCACAGTCAATCGTTTCACTGTTAAAAGCGATGCAACCTAGTAATATCAGAAAAATATCGCTAAATACATGTTGGTACGAATATGTGACGCACCGTTGTAACTCAAACGGATTGATACCGTTAGAAAGTCATGAATGTAGTTTCTTGAATCTGTCTCTATTTCTTCAGCGCGCGTAAGGCTAGGATTGGTCCCACAGTAAAAATGACTTATTTATCTAAATTTTTAAATAAAGCGCTACCCAGCGCCCAGTGTAATTGCTGAGTTCCAGCAATCATGTTAAAGTAAGAAGAATGTTATTTCTTGGAGTACAATTGTCTCATTTATCACATTTAATAAAGTCAAAGTCCAAAATCAGTTCAATTAAGTCCACAGTCAATCGTTTCACTGTTAAAGCGATGCAACCTGGTAATATCAGAAAATATCGCTAAATACATGTTGGTACGAATATGTGACGCAACCGTTGTAACTCAAACGGACTGATACCGTTAGAAAGTCAATGAAATGTAGTTTTTGAAACTGTCTCTATTTCTTCAGCGCGCGCTAACGGCCAGGATTGGTCCCACAGTAAAAAATGACTTATTTATCTAAATTTTTAAATAAAGCGCTACCACAGCGCCCAGTGTAACTGCTGAGTTCAAGCAATCATGTTAAAGTAAGAAGAATGTTATTTCTTGGAGTACAATTGTCTCATTTATCACATTTATAAGGTCAAAGTCCAAAATCAGTTCAATTAAGTCCCACAGTCAATCGTTTCACTGTTAAAAGCGATGCAACCTAGTAATATCAGAAAAATATCGCTAAATACATGTTGGTACGAATATGTGACGCAACCGTTGTAACTCAAACGGATTGATACCGTTAGAAAGTCAATGAAATGTAGTTTTTGAAACTGTCTCTATTTCTTCAGCGCGCGCTAACGGCCAGGATTGGTCCCACAGTAAAAAATGACTTATTTATCTAAATTTTTAAATAAAGCGCTACCACAGTGCCCAGTGTAACTGCTGAGTTCAAGCAATCATGTTAAAGTAAGAAGAATGTTATTTCTTGGAGTACAATTGTCTCATTTATCACATTTATAAGGTCAAAGTCCAAAATCAGTTCAATTAAGTCCCACAGTCAATCGTTTCACTGTTAAAAGCGATGCAACCTGGTAATATCGGAAAAATATCGCTAAATACATGTTGGTACGAATATGTGACGCAACCGTTGTAACTCAAACGGATTGATACCGTTAGAAAGTCAATGAAATGTAGTTTTTGAAACTGTCTCTATTTCTTCAGCGCGCGCTAACGGCCAGGATTGTCCCACAGTAAAAAATGACTTATTTATCTAAATTTTTAAATAAAGCGCTACCACAGCGCCCAGTGTAACTGCTGAGTTCAAGCAATCATGTTAAAGTAAGAAGAATGTTATTTCTTGGAGTACAATTGTCTCATTTATCACATTTATAAGGTCAAAGTCCAAAATCAGTTCAATTAAGTCCCACAGTCAATCGTTTCACTGTTAAAAGCGATGCAACCTAGTAATATCAGAAAAATATCGCTAAATACATGTTGGTACGAATATGTGACGCAACCGTTGTAACTCAAACGGATTGATACCGTTAGAAAGTCAATGAAATGTAGTTCTTGAAACTGTCTCTATTTCTTCAGCGCGCGCTAACGGCCAGGATTGGCCCCACAGTAAAAAATGACGTATTTACCTAAATTTTTAAATAAAGCGCTACCACAGCGCCCAGTGTAACTGCTGAGTTCAAGCAATCATGTTAAAGTAAGAAGAATGTTATTTCTTGGAGTACAATTGTCTCATTTATCACATTTATAAGGTCAAAGTCCAAAATCAGTTCAATTAAGTCCCACAGTCAATCGTTTCACTGTTAAAAGCGATGCAACCTAGTAATATCAGAAAAATATCGCTAAATACATGTTGGTACGAATATGTGACGCAACCGTTGTAACTCAAACGGATTGATACCGTTAGAAAGTCAATGAAATGTAGTTTTTGAAACTGTCTCTATTTCTTCAGCGCGCGCTAACGGCCAGGATTGGTCCCACAGTAAAAATGACTTATTTATCTAAATTTTTAAATAAAGCGCTACCACAGCGCCCAGTGTAACTGCTGAGTTCAAGCAATCATGTTAAAGTAAGAAGAATGTTATTTCTTGGAGTACAATTGTCTCATTTATCACATTTATAAGGTCAAAGTCCAAAATCAGTTCAATTAAGTCCCACAGTCAATCGTTTCACTGTTAAAAGCGATGCAACCTGGTAATATCAGAAAAATATCGCTAAATACATGTTGGTACGAATATGTGACGCAACCGTTGTAACTCAAACGGATTGATACCGTTAGAAAGTCAATGAAATGTAGTTTTTGAAACTGTCTCTATTTCTTCAGCGCGCGCTAACGGCCAGGATTGGTCCCACAGTACAAAATGACTTATTTATCTAAATTTTTAAATAAAGCGCTACCACAGTGCCCAGTGTAACTGCTGAGTTCAAGCAATCATGTTAAAGTAAGAAGAATGTTATTTCTTGGAGTACAATTGTCTCATTTATCACATTTATAAGGTCAAAGTCCAAAATCAGTTCAATTAAGTCCCACAGTCAATCGTTTCACTGTTAAAAGCGATGCAACCTGGTAATATCAGAAAAATATCGCTAAATACATGTTGGTACGAATATGTGACGCAACCGTTGTAACTCAAACGGATTGATACCGTTAGAAAGTCAATGAAATGTAGTTTTTGAAACTGTCTCTATTTCTTCAGCGCGCGCTAACGGCTAGGATTGGTCCCACAATAAAAAATGACTTATTTATCTAAATTTTTAAATAAAGCGCTACCACAGTGCCCAGTGTAACTGCTGAGTTCAAGCAATCATGTTAAAGTAAGAAGAATGTTATTTCTTGGAGTACAATTGTCTCATTTATCACATTTATAAGGTCAAAGTCCAAAATCAGTTCAATTAAGTCCCACAGTCAATCGTTTCACTGTTAAAAGCGATGCAACCTGGTAATATCAGAAAAATATCGCTAAATACATGTTGGTACGAATATGTGACGCAACCGTTGTAACTCAAACGGATTGATACCGTTAGAAAGTCAATGAAATGTAGTTTTTGAAACTGTCTCTATTTCTTCAGCGCGCGCTAACGGCCAGGATTGGTCCCACAGTACAAAATGACGTATTTATCTAAATTTTTAAATAAAGCGCTACCACAGCGCCCAGTGTAACTGCTGAGTTCAAGCAATCATGTTAAAGTAAGAAGAATGTTATTTCTTGGAGTACAATTGTCTCATTTATCACATTTATAAGGTCAAAGTCCAAAATCAGTTCAATTAAGTCCCACAGTCAATCGTTTCACTGTTAAAAGCGATGCAACCTGGTAATATCAGAAAAATATCGCTAAATACATGTTGGTACGAATATGTGACGCAACCGTTGTAACTCAAACGGATTGATACCGTTAGAAAGTCAATGAAATGTAGTTTTTGAAACTGTCTCTATTTCTTCAGCGCGCGCTAACGGCCAGGATTGGTCCCACAGTAAAAAATGACTTATTTATCTAAATTTTTAAATAAAGCGCTACCACAGCGCCCAGTGTAACTGCTGAGTTCAAGCAATCATGTTAAAGTAAGAAGAATGTTATTTCTTGGAGTACAATTGTCTCATTTATCACATTTATAAGGTCAAAGTCCAAAATCAGTTCAATTAAGTCCCACAGTCAATCGTTTCACTGTTAAAAGCGATGCAACCTAGTAATATCAGAAAAATATCGCTAAATACATGTTGGTACGAATATGTGACGCAACCGTTGTAACTCAAACGGATTGATACCGTTAGAAAGTCAATGAAATGTAGTTTTTGAAACTGTCTCTATTTCTTCAGCGCGCGCTAACGGCTAGGATTGGTCCCACAGTAAAAAATGACTTATTTACCTAAATTTTTAAATAAAGCGCTACCACAGCGCCCAGTGTAACTGCTGAGTTCAAGCAATCATGTTAAAGTAAGAAGAATGTTATTTCTTGGAGTACAATTGTCTCATTTATCACATTTATAAGGTCAAAGTCCAAAATCAGTTCAATTAAGTCCCACAGTCAATCGTTTCACTGTTAAAAGCGATGCAACCTGGTAATATCAGAAAAATATCGCTAAATACATGTTGGTACGAATATGTGACGCAACCGTTGTAACTCAAACGGATTGATACCGTTAGAAAGTCAATGAAATGTAGTTTTTGAAACTGTCTCTATTTCTTCAGCGCGCGCTAACGGCCAGGATTGGTCCCACAGTACAAAATGACTTATTTATCTAAATTTTTAAATAAAGCGCTACCACAGTGCCCAGTGTAACTGCTGAGTTCAAGCAATCATGTTAAAGTAAGAAGAATGTTATTTCTTGGAGTACAATTGTCTCATTTATCACATTTATAAGGTCAAAGTCCAAAATCAGTTCAATTAAGTCCCACAGTCAATCGTTTCACTGTTAAAAGCGATGCAACCTAGTAATATCGGAAAAATATCGCTAAATACATGTTGGTACGAATATGTGACGCAACCGTTGTAACTCAAACGGATTGATACCGTTAGAAAGTCAATGAAATGTAGTTTTTGAAACTGTCTCTATTTCTTCAGCGCGCGCTAACGGCCAGGATTGGTCCCACAGTACAAAATGACTTATTTATCTAAATTTTTAAATAAAGCGCTACCACAGCGCCCAGTGTAACTGCTGAGTTCAAGCAATCATGTTAAAGTAAGAAGAATGTTATTTCTTGGAGTACAATTGTCTCATTTATCACATTTATAAGGTCAAAGTCCAAAATCAGTTCAATTAAGTCCCACAGTCAATCGTTTCACTGTTAAAAGCGATGCAACCTGGTAATATCAGAAAAATATCGCTAAATACATGTTGGTACGAATATGTGACGCAACCGTTGTAACTCAAACGGATTGATACCGTTAGAAAGTCAATGAAATGTAGTTTTTGAAACTGTCTCTATTTCTTCAGCGCGCGCTAACGGCCAGGATTGGTCCCACAGTAAAAAATGACTTATTTATCTAAATTTTTAAATAAAGCGCTACCACAGCGCCCAGTGTAACTGCTGAGTTCAAGCAATCATGTTAAAGTAAGAAGAATGTTATTTCTTGGAGTACAATTGTCTCATTTATCACATTTATAAGGTCAAAGTCCAAAATCAGTTCAATTAAGTCCCACAGTCAATCGTTTCACTGTTAAAAGCGATGCAACCTAGTAATATCAGAAAAATATCGCTAAATACATGTTGGTACGAATATGTGACGCAACCGTTGTAACTCAAACGGATTGATACCGTTAGAAAGTCAATGAAATGTAGTTTTTGAAACTGTCTCTATTTCTTCAGCGCGCGCTAACGGCTAGGATTGGTCCCACAATAAAAAATGACGTATTTACCTAAATTTTTAAATAAAGCGCTACCACAGTGCCCAGTGTAACTGCTGAGTTCAAGCAATCATGTTAAAGTAAGAAGAATGTTATTTCTTGGAGTACAATTGTCTCATTTATCACATTTATAAGGTCAAAGTCCAAAATCAGTTCAATTAAGTCCCACAGTCAATCGTTTCACTGTTAAAAGCGATGCAACCTAGTAATATCAGAAAAATATCGCTAAATACATGTTGGTACGAATATGTGACGCAACCGTTGTAACTCAAACGGATTGATACCGTTAGAAAGTCAATGAAATGTAGTTTTTGAAACTGTCTCTATTTCTTCAGCGCGCCCTAACGGCCAGGATTGGCCCCACAGTAAAAAATGACGTATTTACCTAATTTTTTAAATAAAGCGCTACCACAGCGCCTCATTGTAACTGCTGAGTTCCAGCAATCATGTTAAAGTAAGAAGAATGTTATTTCTTGGAGTACAATTGTCTCATTTATCACATTTATAAGGTCAAAGTCCAAAATCAGTTCAATTAAGTCCCACAGTCAATCGTTTCACTGTTAAAAGCGATGCAACCTAGTAATATCAGAAAAATATCGCTAAATACATGTTGGTACGAATATGTGACGCAACCGTTGTAACTCAAACGGATTGATACCGTTAGAAAGTCAATGAAATGTAGTTTTTGAAACTGTCTCTATTTCTTCAGCGCGCGCTAACGGCCAGGATTGGTCCCACAGTACAAAATGACTTATTTATCTAAATTTTTAAATAAAGCGCTACCACAGCGCCCAGTGTAACTGCTGAGTTCAAGCAATCATGTTAAAGTAAGAAGAATGTTATTTCTTGGAGTACAATTGTCTCATTTATCACATTTATAAGGTCAAAGTCCAAAATCAGTTCAATTAAGTCCCACAGTCAATCGTTTCACTGTTAAAAGCGATGCAACCTGGTAATATCAGAAAAATATCGCTAAATACATGTTGGTACGAATATGTGACGCAACCGTTGTAACTCAAACGGACTGATACCGTTAGAAAGTCAATGAAATGTAGTTTTTGAAACTGTCTCTATTTCTTCAGCGCGCGCTAACGGCCAGGATTGGTCCCACAGTAAAAAATGACTTATTTATCTAAATTTTTAAATAAAGCGCTACCACAGCGCCCAGTGTAACTGCTGAGTTCAAGCAATCATGTTAAAGTAAGAAGAATGTTATTTCTTGGAGTACAATTGTCTCATTTATCACATTTATAAGGTCAAAGTCCAAAATCAGTTCAATTAAGTCCCACAGTCAATCGTTTCACTGTTAAAAGCGATGCAACCTGGTAATATCAGAAAAATATCGCTAAATACATGTTGGTACGAATATGTGACGCAACCGTTGTAACTCAAACGGATTGATACCGTTAGAAAGTCAATGAAATGTAGTTTTTGAAACTGTCTCTATTTCTTCAGCGCGCGCTAACGGCCAGGATTGGTCCCACAGTACAAAATGACTTATTTATCTAAATTTTTAAATAAAGCGCTACCACAGCGCCCAGTGTAACTGCTGAGTTCAAGCAATCATGTTAAAGTAAGAAGAATGTTATTTCTTGGAGTACAATTGTCTCATTTATCACATTTATAAGGTCAAAGTCCAAAATCAGTTCAATTAAGTCCACAGTCAATCGTTTCACTGTTAAAAGCGATGCAACCTGGTAATATCAGAAAAATATCGCTAAATACATGTTGGTACGAATATGTGACGCAACCGTTGTAACTCAAACGGATTGATACCGTTAGAAAGTCAATGAAATGTAGTTTTTGAAACTGTCTCTATTTCTTCAGCGCGCGCTAACGGCTAGGATTGGTCCCACAGTAAAAAATGACTTATTTATCTAAATTTTTAAATAAAGCGCTACCACAGCGCCCAGTGTAACTGCTGAGTTCCAGCAATCATGTTAAAGTAAGAAGAATGTTATTTCTTGGAGTACAATTGTCTCATTTATCACATTTATAAGGTCAAAGTCCAAAATCAGTTCAATTAAGTCCCACAGTCAATCGTTTCACTGTTAAAAGCGATGCAACCTGGTAATATCAGAAAAATATCGCTAAATACATGTTGGTACGAATATGTGACGCAACCGTTGTAACTCAAACGGATTGATACCGTTAGAAAGTCAATGAAATGTAGTTTTTGAAACTGTCTCTATTTCTTCAGCGCGCGCTAACGGCCAGGATTGGTCCCACAGTAAAAAATGACTTATTTATCTAAATTTTTAAATAAAGCGCTACCACAGCGCCCAGTGTAACTGCTGAGTTCAAGCAATCATGTTAAAGTAAGAAGAATGTTATTTCTTGGAGTACAATTGTCTCATTTATCACATTTATAAGGTCAAAGTCCAAAATCAGTTCAATTAAGTCCCACAGTCAATCGTTTCACTGTTAAAAGCGATGCAACCTGGTAATATCAGAAAAATATCGCTAAATACATGTTGGTACGAATATGTGACGCAACCGTTGTAACTCAAACGGATTGATACCGTTAGAAAGTCAATGAAATGTAGTTTTTGAAACTGTCTCTATTTCTTCAGCGCGCGCTAACGGCCAGGATTGGTCCCACAGTAAAAAATGACTTATTTATCTAAATTTTTAAATAAAGCGCTACCACAGCGCCCAGTGTAACTGCTGAGTTCAAGCAATCATGTTAAAGTAAGAAGAATGTTATTTCTTGGAGTACAATTGTCTCATTTATCACATTTATAAGGTCAAAGTCCAAAATCAGTTCAATTAAGTCCCACAGTCAATCGTTTCACTGTTAAAAGCGATGCAACCTGGTAATATCAGAAAAATATCGCTAAATACATGTTGGTACGAATATGTGACGCAACCGTTGTAACTCAAACGGATTGATACCGTTAGAAAGTCAATGAAATGTAGTTTTTGAAACTGTCTCTATTTCTTCAGCGCGCGCTAACGGCTAGGATTGGTCCCACAGTAAAAAATGACTTATTTATCTAAATTTTTAAATAAAGCGCTACCACAGCGCCCAGTGTAACTGCTGAGTTCCAGCAATCATGTTAAAGTAAGAAGAATGTTATTTCTTGGAGTACAATTGTCTCATTTATCACATTTATAAGGTCAAAGTCCAAAATCAGTTCAATTAAGTCCCACAGTCAATCGTTTCACTGTTAAAAGCGATGCAACCTGGTAATATCAGAAAAATATCGCTAAATACATGTTGGTACGAATATGTGACGCAACCGTTGTAACTCAAACGGATTGATACCGTTAGAAAGTCAATGAAATGTAGTTTTTGAAACTGTCTCTATTTCTTCAGCGCGCGCTAACGGCTAGGATTGGTCCCACAGTAAAAAATGACTTATTTATCTAAATTTTTAAATAAAGCGCTACCACAGCGCCCAGTGTAACTGCTGAGTTCAAGCAATCATGTTAAAGTAAGAAGAATGTTATTTCTTGGAGTACAATTGTCTCATTTATCACATTTATAAGGTCAAAGTCCAAAATCAGTTCAATTAAGTCCCACAGTCAATCGTTTCACTGTTAAAAGCGATGCAACCTGGTAATATCAGAAAAATATCGCTAAATACATGTTGGTACGAATATGTGACGCAACCGTTGTAACTCAAACGGACTGATACCGTTAGAAAGTCAATGAAATGTAGTTTTTGAAACTGTCTCTATTTCTTCAGCGCGCGCTAACGGCCAGGATTGGTCCCACAGTAAAAAATGACTTATTTATCTAATTTTTAAATAAAGCGCTACCACAGCGCCCAGTGTAACTGCTGAGTTCAAGCAATCATGTTAAAGTAAGAAGAATGTTATTTCTTGGAGTACAATTGTCTCATTTATCACATTTATAAGGTCAAAGTCCAAAATCAGTTCAATTAAGTCCCACAGTCAATCGTTTCACTGTTAAAAGCGATGCAACCTGGTAATATCAGAAAAATATCGCTAAATACATGTTGGTACGAATATGTGACGCAACCGTTGTAACTCAAACGGATTGATACCGTTAGAAAGTCAATGAAATGTAGTTTTTGAAACTGTCTCTATTTCTTCAGCGCGCGCTAACGGCCAGGATTGGTCCCACAGTAAAAAATGACTTATTTATCTAAATTTTTAAATAAAGCGCTACCACAGCGCCCAGTGTAATTGCTGAGTTCAAGCAATCATGTTAAAGTAAGAAGAATGTTATTTCTTGGAGTACAATTGTCTCATTTATCACATTTATAAGGTCAAAGTCCAAAATCAGTTCAATTAAGTCCCACAGTCAATCGTTTCACTGTTAAAAGCGATGCAACCTAGTAATATCAGAAAAATATCGCTAAATACATGTTGGTACGAATATGTGACGCAACCGTTGTAACTCAAACGGATTGATACCGTTAGAAAGTCAATGAAATGTAGTTTTTGAAACTGTCTCTATTTCTTCAGCGCGCGCTAACGGCTAGGATTGGTCCCACAGTAAAAAATGACTTATTTATCTAAATTTTTAAATAAAGCGCTACCACAGCGCCCAGTGTAACTGCTGAGTTCAAGCAATCATGTTAAAGTAAGAAGAATGTTATTTCTTGGAGTACAATTGTCTCATTTATCACATTTATAAGGTCAAAGTCCAAAATCAGTTCAATTAAGTCCCACAGTCAATCGTTTCACTGTTAAAAGCGATGCAACCTGGTAATATCAGAAAAATATCGCTAAATACATGTTGGTACGAATATGTGACGCAACCGTTGTAACTCAAACGGATTGATACCGTTAGAAAGTCAATGAAATGTAGTTTTTGAAACTGTCTCTATTTCTTCAGCGCGCGCTAACGGCCAGGATTGGTCCCACAGTAAAAAATGACTTATTTATCTAAATTTTTAAATAAAGCGCTACCACAGCGCCCAGTGTAACTGCTGAGTTCAAGCAATCATGTTAAAGTAAGAAGAATGTTATTTCTTGGAGTACAATTGTCTCATTTATCACATTTATAAGGTCAAAGTCCAAAATCAGTTCAATTAAGTCCCACAGTCAATCGTTTCACTGTTAAAAGCGATGCAACCTGGTAATATCAGAAAAATATCGCTAAATACATGTTGGTACGAATATGTGACGCAACCGTTGTAACTCAAACGGATTGATACCGTTAGAAAGTCAATGAAATGTAGTTTTTGAAACTGTCTCTATTTCTTCAGCGCGCGCTAACGGCCAGGATTGGTCCCACAGTACAAAATGACTTATTTATCTAAATTTTTAAATAAAGCGCTACCACAGCGCCCAGTGTAACTGCTGAGTTCAAGCAATCATGTTAAAGTAAGAAGAATGTTATTTCTTGGAGTACAATTGTCTCATTTATCACATTTATAAGGTCAAAGTCCAAAATCAGTTCAATTAAGTCCCACAGTCAATCGTTTCACTGTTAAAAGCGATGCAACCTGGTAATATCAGAAAAATATCGCTAAATACATGTTAGTACGAATATGTGACGCAACCGTTGTAACTCAAACGGACTGATACCGTTAGAAAGTCAATGAAATGTAGTTTTTGAAACTGTCTCTATTTCTTCAGCGCGCGCTAACGGCCAGGATTGGCCCCACAGTAAAAATGACTTATTTATCTAAATTTTTAAATAAAGCGCTACCACAGCGCCCAGTGTAACTGCTGAGTTCAAGCAATCATGTTAAAGTAAGAAGAATGTTATTTCTTGGAGTACAATTGTCTCATTTATCACATTTATAAGGTCAAAGTCCAAAATCAGTTCAATTAAGTCCCACAGTCAATCGTTTCACTGTTAAAAGCGATGCAACCTAGTAATATCAGAAAAATATCGCTAAATACATGTTGGTACGAATATGTGACGCAACCGTTTGTAACTCAAACGGATTGATACCGTTAGAAAGTCAATGAAATGTAGTTTTGAAACTGTCTCTATTTCTTCAGCGCGCGCTAACGGCTAGGATTGGTCCCACAGTAAAAAATGACTTATTTATCTAAATTTTTAAATAAAGCGCTACCACAGCGCCCAGTGTAATTGCTGAGTTCCAGCAATCATGTTAAAGTAAGAAGAATGTTATTTCTTGGAGTACAATTGTCTCATTTATCACATTTATAAGGTCAAAGTCCAAAATCAGTTCAATTAAGTCCCACAGTCAATCGTTTCACTGTTAAAAGCGATGCAACCTAGTAATATCAGAAAAATATCGCTAAATACATGTTGGTACGAATATGTGACGCAACCGTTGTAACTCAAACGGATTGATACCGTTAGAAAGTCAATGAAATGTAGTTTTTGAAACTGTCTCTATTTCTTCAGCGCGCGCTAACGGCCAGGATTGGTCCCACAGTAAAAATGACTTATTTATCTAAATTTTTAAATAAAGCGCTACCACAGCGCCCAGTGTAACTGCTGAGTTCAAGCAATCATGTTAAAGTAAGAAGAATGTTATTTCTTGGAGTACAATTGTCTCATTTATCACATTTATAAGGTCAAAGTCCAAAATCAGTTCAATTAAGTCCCACAGTCAATCGTTTCACTGTTAAAAGCGATGCAACCTGGTAATATCAGAAAAATATCGCTAAATACATGTTGGTACGAATATGTGACGCAACCGTTGTAACTCAAACGGACTGATACCGTTAGAAAGTCAATGAAATGTAGTTTTTGAAACTGTCTCTATTTCTTCAGCGCGCGCTAACGGCCAGGATTGGTCCCACAGTACAAAATGACTTATTTATCTAAATTTTTAAATAAAGCGCTACCACAGCGCCCAGTGTAACTGCTGAGTTCCAGCAATCATGTTAAAGTAAGAAGAATGTTATTTCTTGGAGTACAATTGTCTCATTTATCACATTTATAAGGTCAAAGTCCAAAATCAGTTCAATTAAGTCCCACAGTCAATCGTTTCACTGTTAAAAGCGATGCAACCTAGTAATATCAGAAAAATATCGCTAAATACATGTTGGTACGAATATGTGACGCAACCGTTGTAACTCAAACGGATTGATACCGTTAGAAAGTCAATGAAATGTAGTTTTGAATCTGTCTCTATTTCTTCAGCGCGCGCTAACGGCTAGGATTGGTCCCACAGTAAAAAATGACTTATTTATCTAAATTTTTAAATAAAGCGCTACCACAGCGCCCAGTGTAACTGCTGAGTTCAAGCAATCATGTTAAAGTAAGAAGAATGTTATTTCTTGGAGTACAATTGTCTCATTTATCACATTTATAAGGTCAAAGTCCAAAATCAGTTCAATTAAGTCCCACAGTCAATCGTTTCACTGTTAAAAGCGATGCAACCTGGTAATATCAGAAAAATATCGCTAAATACATGTTGGTACGAATATGTGACGCAACCGTTGTAACTCAAACGGATTGATACCGTTAGAAAGTCAATGAAATGTAGTTTTTGAAACTGTCTCTATTTCTTCAGCGCGCGCTAACGGCTAGGATTGGTCCCACAGTAAAAAATGACTTATTTATCTAAATTTTTAAATAAAGCGCTACCACAGCGCCCAGTGTAATTGCTGAGTTCCAGCAATCATGTTAAAGTAAGAAGAATGTTATTTCTTGGAGTACAATTGTCTCATTTATCACATTTATAAGGTCAAAGTCCAAAATCAGTTCAATTAAGTCCCACAGTCAATCGTTTCACTGTTAAAAGCGATGCAACCTAGTAATATCGGAAAAATATCGCTAAATACATGTTGGTACGAATATGTGACGCAACCGTTGTAACTCAAACGGATTGATACCGTTAGAAAGTCAATGAAATGTAGTTTTGAAACTGTCTCTATTTCTTCAGCGCGCGCTAACGGCCAGGATTGGTCCCACAGTAAAAAATGACTTATTTATCTAAATTTTTAAATAAAGCGCTACCACAGCGCCCAGTGTAACTGCTGAGTTCAAGCAATCATGTTAAAGTAAGAAGAATGTTATTTCTTGGAGTACAATTGTCTCATTTATCACATTTATAAGGTCAAAGTCCAAAATCAGTTCAATTAAGTCCCACAGTCAATCGTTTCACTGTTAAAGCGATGCAACCTGGTAATATCAGAAAAATATCGCTAAATACATGTTGGTACGAATATGTGACGCAACCGTTGTAACTCAAACGGACTGATACCGTTAGAAAGTCAATGAAATGTAGTTTTTGAATCTGTCTCTATTTCTTCAGCGCGCGCTAACGGCTAGGATTGGTCCCACAGTAAAAAATGACTTATTTATCTAAATTTTTAAATAAAGCGCTACCACAGCGCCCAGTGTAACTGCTGAGTTCCAAGCAATCATGTTAAAGTAAGAAGAATGTTATTTCTTGGAGTACAATTGTCTCATTTATCACATTTATAAGGTCAAAGTCCAAAATCAGTTCAATTAAGTCCCACAGTCAATCGTTTCACTGTTAAAAGCGATGCAACCTGGTAATATCAGAAAAATATCGCTAAATACATGTTGGTACGAATATGTGACGCAACCGTTGTAACTCAAACGGACTGATACCGTTAGAAAGTCAATGAAATGTAGTTTTTGAAACTGTCTCTATTTCTTCAGCGCGCGCTAACGGCTAGGATTGGTCCCACAGTAAAAAATGACTTATTTATCTAAATTTTTAAATAAAGCGCTACCACAGCGCCCAGTGTAATCGCTGAGTTCCATCAATCATGTGAAATTAAGCAGAATGTTATTTCTTGGAGTCCAATTGTCTCATTTATCACATTTATAAGGTCAAAGTCCAAAATCAGTTCAATTAAGTCCCACAGTCAATCGTTTCACTGTTAAAAGCGATGCAACCTAGTAATATCGGAAAAATATCGCTAAATACATGTTGGTACGAATATGTGACGCAACCGTTGTAACTCAAACGGATTGATACCGTTAGAAAGTCAATGAAATGTAGTTTTTGAAACTGTCTCTATTTCTTCAGCGCGCGCTAACGGCTAGGATTGGTCCCACAGTAAAAATGACTTATTTATCTAAATTTTTAAATAAAGCGCTACCACAGCGCCCAGTGTAACTGCTGAGTTCAGCAATCATGTTAAAGTAAGAAGAATGTTATTTCTTGGAGTACAATTGTCTCATTTATCACATTTATAAGGTCAAAGTCCAAAATCAGTTCAATTAAGTCCCACAGTCAATCGTTTCACTGTTAAAAGCGATGCACCTGGTAATATCAGAAAAATATCGCTAAATACATGTTAGTACGAATATGTGACGCAACCGTTGTAACTCAACGGATTGATACCGTTAGAAAGTCAATGAAATGTAGTTTTTGAAACTGTCTCTATTTCTTCAGCGCGCGCTAACGGCCAGGATTGGTCCCACAGTAAAAAATGACTTATTTATCTAAATTTTTAAATAAAGCGCTACCAACAGCGCCCAGTGTAATTGCTGAGTTCCAGCAATCATGTTAAATTAAGAAGAATGTTATTTCTTGGAGTCCAATTGTCTCATTTATCACATTTATAAGGTCAAAGTCCAAAATCAGTTCAATTAAGTCCCACAGTCAATCGTTTCACTGTTAAAAGCGATGCAACCTAGTAATATCGGAAAAATATCGCTAAATACATGTTGGTACGAATATGTGACGCAACCGTTGTTAACTCAAACGGATTGATACCGTTAGAAAAGTCAATGAAATGTAGTTTTTGAAACTGTCTCTATTTCTTCAGCGCGCGCTAACGGCTAGGATTGGTCCCACAGTAAAAAATGACTTATTTATCTAAATTTTTAAATAAAGCGCTACCACAGCGCCCAGTGTAACTGCTGAGTTCAAGCAATCATGTTAAAGTAAGAAGAATGTTATTTCTTGGAGTACAATTGTCTCATTTATCACATTTATAAGGTCAAGTCCAAAATCAGTTCAATTAAGTCCCACAGTCAATCGTTTCACTGTTAAAAGCGATGCAACCTAGTAATATCAGAAAAATATCGCTAAATACATGTTGGTACGAATATTTGACGCAACGTTGTAACTCAAACGGATTGATACCGTTAGAAAGTCAATGAAATGTAGTTTTTGAAACTGTCTCTATTTCTTCAGCGCGCGCTAACGGCTAGGATTGGTCCCACAATAAAAAATGACTTATTTATCTAAATTTTTAAATAAGCGCTACCACAGTGCCCAGTGTAATCGCTGAGTTCATCAATCATGTGAAATTAAGAGAATGTTACTTTCTTGGAGTCCAATTGTCTCATTTATCACATTTATAAGGTCAAAGTCCAAATCAGTTCAATTAAGTCCCACAGTCAATCGTTTCACTGTTAAAAGCGATGCAACCTGGTAATATCAGAAAAATATCGCTAAATACATGTTGGTACGAATATGTGACGCAACCGTTGTAACTCAAACGGATTGATACGCGTTAGAAAGTCAATGAAATGTAAGTTTTTGAAACTGTCTCTATTTCTTCAGCGCGCGCTAACGGCCAGGATTGGTCCCACAGTACAAAATGACTTATTTATCTAAATTTTTAAATAAAGCGCTACCACAGCGCCCAGTGTAACGCTGAGTTCAGCAATCATGTTAAAGTAAGAAGAATGTTATTTCTTGGAGTACAATTGTCTCATTTATCACATTTATAAGGTCAAGTCCAAAATCAGTTCAATTAAGTCCCACAGTCAATCGTTTCACTGTTAAAAGCGATGCAACCTAGTAATATCGGAAAAATATCGCTAAATACATGTTGGTACGAATATGTGACGCAACCGTTGTACTCAAACGGATTGATACCGTTAGAAAGTCAATGAAATGTAGTTTTTGAATCTGTCTCTATTTCTTCAGCGCGCGCTAACGGCCTAGGATTGGTCCCACAGTAAAAAATGACTTATTTATCTAAATTTTTAAATAAAGCGCTACCACAGCCGCCCAGTGTAATGCTGAGTTCCAGCATCATGTGAAATTAAGAGAATGTTATTTCTTGGAGTCCAATTGTCTCATTTATCACATTTATAAGGTCAAAGTCCAAAATCAGTTCAATTAAGTCCCACAGTCAATCGTTTCACTGTTAAAAGGCGATGCAACCTAGTAATATCAGGAAAATATCGCTAAATACATGTTGTACGATATGTGACGCAACCGTTGTAACTCAAACGGATTGATACCGTTAGAAAGTCAATGAAATGTAGTTTTTGAAACTGTCTCTATTTCATCAGCGCGCGCTAACGGCCAGGATTGGTCCCACAGTACAAAATGACTTATTTATCTAAATTTTTAAATAAAGCGCTACCACAGCGCCCAGTGGAACTGCTACGTTCCAGCAATCATGTTAAAGTAAGAAGAATGTTATTTCTTGGAGTCCAATTGTCTCATTTATCACATTTATAAGGTCAAAGTCCAAAATCAGTTCAATTAAGTCCCACAGTCAATCGTTTCACTGTTAAAAGCGATGCAACCTAGTAATATCGGAAAATATCGCTAAAATACATGTTGGTACGAATATGTGACGCAACCGTTGTAACTCAAACGGATTGATACCGTTAGAAAGTCAATGAAATGTAGTTCTTGAAACTGTCTCTATTTCTTCAGCGCGCCGTAAAGGCCAGGATTGGCCCCACAGTAAAAAATGACTTATTTATCTAATTTTTTAAATAAAGCGCTACCACAGCGCCCAGTGTAACTGCTGAGTTCCAGCAATCATGTTAAAGTAAGAAGAATGTTATTTCTTGGAGTACAATTGTCTCATTTATCACATTTATAAGGTCAAAGTCCAAAATCAGTTCAATTAAGTCCCACAGTCAATCGTTTCACTGTTAAAAGCGATGCAACCTGGTAATATCAGAAAAATATCGCTAAATACATGTTGGTACGAATATGTGACGCAACCGTTGTAACTCAAACGGATTGATACCGTTAGAAAGTCAATGAAATGTAGTTTTTGAAACTGTCTCTATTTCTTCAGCGCGCGCTAACGGCTAGGATTGGTCCCACAAGTAAAAAATGACTTATTTATCTAAATTTTTAAATAAAGCGCTACCACAGCGCCCAGTGTAATTGCTGAGTTCCAGCAATCATGTTAAATTAAGAAGAATGTTATTTCTTGGAGTACAATTGTCTCATTTATCACATTTATAAGGTCAAAGTCCAAAATCAGTTCAATTAAGTCCCACAGTCAATCGTTTCACTGTTAAAAGCGATGCAACCTAGTAATATCGGAAAAATATCGCTAAATACATGTTGGTACGAATATGTGACGCAACCGTTGTAACTCAAACGGATTGATACCGTTAGAAAGTCAATGAAATGTAGTTTTTGAAACTGTCTCTATTTCTTCAGCGCGCGCTAACGGCCAGGATTGGTCCCACAGTACAAAATGACTTATTTATCTAAATTTTTAAATAAGCGCTACCACAGCGCCCAGTGTAATTGCTGAGTTTCAGCAATCATGTCAAAGTAAGAAGAATGTTATTTCTTGGAGTCCAATTGTCTCATTTATCACATTTATAAGGTCAAAGTCCAAAATCAGTTCAATTAAGTCCCACAGTCAATCGTTTCACTGTTAAAAGCGATGCAACCTGGTAATATCAGAAAAATATCGCTAAATACATGTTGGTACGAATATGTGACGCAACCGTTGTAACTCAAACGGATTGATACCGTTAGAAAGTCAATGAAATGTAGTTTTTGAAACTGTCTCTATTTCTTCAGCGCGCGCTAACGGCCAGGATTGGTCCCACAGTACAAAATGACTTATTTATCTAATTTTTAAATAAAGCGCTACCACAGGCGCCCAGTGTAACTGCTGAGTTCAAGCAATCATGTTAAAGTAAGAAGAATGTTATTTCTTGGAGTACAATTGTCTCATTTATCACATTTATAAGGTCAAAGTCCAAAATCAGTTCAATTAAGTCCCACAGTCAATCGTTTCACTGTTAAAAGCGATGCAACCTAGTAATATCGGAAAAATATCGCTAAATACATGTTGGTACGAATATGTGACGCAACCGTTGTAACTCAAACGGATTGATACCGTTAGAAAGTCAATGAAATGTAGTTTTGAAACTGTCTCTATTTCTTCAGCGCGCGCTAACGGCCAGGATTGGTCCCACAGTAAAAAATGACTTATTTACCTAAATTTTTAAATAAAGCGCTACCACAGCGCCCAGTGTAACTGCTGAGTTCCAGCAATCATGTCAAATTAAGAAGATGTTATTTCTTGGAGTACAATTGTCTCATTTATCACATTTATAAGGTCAAAGTCCAAAATCAGTTCAATTAAGTCCCACAGTCAATCGTTTCACTGTTAAAAGCGATGCAACCTAGTAATATCGGAAAAATATCGCTAAATACATGTTGGTACGAATATGTGACGCAACCGTTGTAACTCAAACGGATTGATACCGTTAGAAAGTCAATGAAATGTAGTTTTTGAAACTGTCTCTATTTCTTCAGCGCGCGCTAACGGCTAGGATTGGTCCCACAGTACAAAAATGACTTATTTATCTAAATTTTTAAATAAAGCGCTACCACAGCGCCCAGTGTAACTGCTGAGTTCCAGCAATCATGTTAAAGTAAGAAGAATGTTATTTCTTGGAGTCCAATTGTCTCATTTATCACATTTATAAGGTCAAAGTCCAAAATCAGTTCAATTAAGTCCCACAGTCAATCGTTTCACTGTTAAAAGCGATGCAACCTAGTAATATCAGAAAAATATCGCTAAATACATGTTGGTACGAATATTGTGACGCAACCGTTGTAACTCAAACGGATTGATACCGTTAGAAAGTCAATGAAATGTAGTTTTTGAAACTGTCTCTATTTCTTCAGCGCGCGCTAACGGCCAGGATTGGTCCCACAGTACAAAAATGACTTATTTATCTAAATTTTTAAATAAAGCGCTACCACAGCGCCCAGTGTAACTGCTGAGTTCAAGCAATCATGTTAAAGTAAGAAGAATGTTATTTCTTGGAGTACAATTGTCTCATTTATCACATTTATAAGGTCAAAGTCCAAAATCAGTTCAATTAAGTCCCACAGTCAATCGTTTCACTGTTAAAAGCGATGCAACCTAGTAATATCGGAAAAATATCGCTAAATACATGTTGGTACGAATATGTGACGCAACCGTTGTAACTCAAACGGATTGATACCGTTAGAAGTCAATGAAATGTAGTTTTTGAAACTGTCTCTATTTCTTCAGCGGCGCTAACGGCTAGGATTGGTCCCACAATACAAAATGACTTATTTATCTAAATTTTTAAATAAAGCGCTACCACAGCGCCCAGTGTAACTGCTGAGTTCCAGCAAATCATGTCAATTAAGAAGAATGTTATTTCTTGGAGTACAATTGTCTCATTTATCACATTTATAAGGTCAAAAGTCCAAAATCAGTTCAATTAAGTCCCACAGTCAATCGTTTCACTGTTAAAAGCGATGCAACCTGGTAATATCGGAAAAATATCGCTAAAATACATGTTGGTACGAAATATGTGACGCAACCGTTGTAACTCAAACGGATTCATACCGTTAGAAAGTCAATGAAATGTAGTTTTTGAAAACTGTCTCTATTTCTTCAGCGCGCGCTAACGGCTAGGATTGGTCCCACAGTACAAAATGACTTATTTATCTAAATTTTTAAATAAAGCGCTACCACAGCGCCCAGTGAACTGCTGACGTTCAAGCAATCATGTTAAAGTTAAGAAGAATGTTATTTCTTGGAGTACAATTGTCTCATTTATCACATTTATAAGGTCAAGTCCAAAATCAGTTCAATTAAGTCCCACAGTCAATCGTTTCACTGTTAAAAGCGATGCAACCTAGGTAATATCAGAAAAATATCGCTAAATACATGTTGGTACGAATATGTGACGCAACCGTTGTAACTCAAACGGATTGATACCGTTAGAAAGTCAATGAAATGTAGTTTTTTGAAACTGTCTCTATTTCTTCAGCGCGCGCTAACGGCCAGGATTGGTCCCACAGTACAAAATGACTTATTTATCTAAATTTTTAAATAAAGCGCTACCACAGCGCCCAGTGTAACTGCTGAGTTCCAGCAATCATGTTAAAGTAAGAAGAATGTTATTTCTTGGAGTACAATTGTCTCATTTATCACATTTATAAGGTCAAAGTCCAAAATCAGTTCAATTAAGTCCCACAGTCAATCGTTTCACTGTTAAAAGCGATGCAACCTAGTAATATCAGAAAAATATCGCTAAATACATGTTGGTACGAATATGTGACGCAACCGTTGTAACTCAAACGGATTGATACCGTTAGAAAGTCAATGAAATGTAGTTTTTGAAACTGTCTCTATTTCTTCAGCGCGCGCTAACGGCTAGGATTGGTCCCACAGTAAAAATGACTTATTATCTAAATTTTTAAATAAAGCGCTACCACAGCGCCCAGTGTAATGCTGAGTTCCAGCAATCATGTCAAATTAAGAAGAATGTTATTTCTTGGAGTCAATTGTCTCATTTATCACATTTATAAGGTCAAAGTCCAAAATCAGTTCAATTAAGTCCCACAGTCAATCGTTTCACTGTTAAAAGCGATGCAACCTAGTAATATCAGAAAAATATCGCTAAATACATGTTGGTACGAATATGTGACGCAACCGTTGTAACTCAAACGGATTGATACCGTTAGAAAGTCAATGAAATGTAGTTTTTGAAACTGTCTCTATTTCTTCAGCGCGCGCTAACGGCTAGGATTGGTCCCACAGTAAAAAATGACTTATTTATCTAAATTTTTAAATAAAGCGCTACCACAGCGCCCAGTGTAATGCTGAGTTCCAGCAATCATGTCAAATTAAGAAGAATGTTATTTCTTGGAGTCCAATTGTCTCATTTATCACATTTATAAGGTCAAAGTCCAAAATCAGTTCAATTAAGTCCCACAGTCAATCGTTTCACTGTTAAAAGCGATGCAACCTAGTAATATCAGAAAAATATCGCTAAATACATGTTGGTACGAATATGTGACGCAACCGTTGTAACTCAAACGGATTGATACCGTTAGAAAGTCAATGAAATGTAGTTTTTGAAACTGTCTCTATTTCTTCAGCGCGCGCTAACGGCTAGGATTGGTCCCACAGTAAAAAATGACTTATTTATCTAAATTTTTAAATAAAGCGCTACCACAGCGCCCAGTGTAATTGCTGAGTTCCAGCAATCATGTCAAATTAAGAAGAATGTTATTTCTTGGAGTCCAATTGTCTCATTTATCACATTTATAAGGTCAAAGTCCAAAATCAGTTCAATTAAGTCCCACAGTCAATCGTTTCACTGTTAAAAGCGATGCAACCTAGTAATATCAGAAAAATATCGCTAAATACATGTTGGTACGAATATGTGACGCAACCGTTGTAACTCAAACGGACTTGATACCGTTAGAAAGTCAATGAAATGTAGTTTTTTGAAACTGTCTCTATTTCTTCAGTGCGCGCTAACGGCTAGGATTTGTCCCACAGTAAAAAATGAATTATTTATCTAAATTTTTAAATAAAGCGCTACCACAGCGCCCAGTGTAACTGCTGAGTTCAGCAATCATGTTAAATAAGAAGAATGTTATTTCTTGGAGTACAATTGTCTCATTTATCACATTTATAAGGTCAAAGTCCAAAATCAGTTCAATTAAGTCCCACAGTCAATCGTTTCACTGTTAAAAGCGATGCAACCTGTAATATCAGAAAAATATCGCTAAATATGTTGGTACGAATATGTGACGCAACGTTGTAATCAAATGGACTTATACCGTTAGAAAGTCAATGAAATGTAGTTTTTGAAACTGTCTCTATTTCTTGAGCGCGCGCTAACGCTAGGATTGGTCCCACAATAAAAAATGACTTATTTTATAATTTTTAAATAAAGCGCTACCACAGCGCCCAGAGTAAACGCTGAGTTCCAGCAATCATGTCAAATTAAGAAGAATGTTATTTCTTGGAGTAATTTGTCTCATTTATCACATTTATAAGGTCAAAGTCCAAAATTGTACTTATTTATCTAAATTTTTAAATAAAGCGCTACCACAGCGCCCAGTGGAACTGATACGTTCAAGCAGTCATGTTAAAGTAAAAATAATGTTATTTCTTGGAGTACAATTGTCTCATTTATCACATTTATAAGGTCAAAGTCCAAATCAGTTCAATTAACTCCACAGTCAATCGTTTCACTGTTAAAAGCGATGAAGCTAGTAATATCGAAAAATATCGCTAAATACATGTTGGTACGAATATGTGACGCAACCGTTGTAACTCAAACGGATTGATACCGTTAGAAAGTCAATGAAATGTAGTTTTTGAAACTGTCTCTATTTCTTCAGCGCGCGCTAACGGCAGGATTGGTCCCACAGTAAAAATGACTTATTTATCTAAATTTTAAATAAAGCGCTACCACAGCGCCCAGTGTAATGCTGAGTTCCAGCAATCATGTCAAATTAAGAAGAATGTTATTTCTTGGAGTCAATTGTCTCATTTATCACATTTATAAGGTCAAAGTCCAAAATCAGTTCAATTAAGTCCCACAGTCAATCGTTTCACTGTTAAAAGCGATGCAACCTAGTAATATCAGAAAAATATCGCTAAATACATGTTGGTACGAATATGTGACGCAACCGTTGTAACTCAAACGGACTGATACCGTTAGAAAGTCAATGAAATGTAGTTTTTGAAACTGTCTCTATTTCTTCAGCGCGCTAACGGCTAGGATTGGTCCCACAGTAAAAAATGACTTATTTACTAAATTTTTAAATAAAGCGCTACCACAGCGCCCAGTGTAATGCTGAGTTCCAGCAATCATGTCAAATTAAGAAGAATGTTATTTCTTGGAGTCAATTGTCTCATTTATCACATTTATAAGGTCAAAGTCCAAAATCAGTTCAATTAAGTCCACAGTCAATCGTTTCACTGTTAAAAGCGATGCAACCTAGTAATATCAGAAAAATATCGCTAAATACATGTTGGTACGAATATGTGACGCAACCGTTGTAACTCAAACGGACTGATACCGTTAGAAAGTCAATGAAATGTAGTTTTTGAAACTGTCTCTATTTCTTCAGCGCGCGCTAACGGCTAGGATTGGTCCCACAGTAAAAATGACTTATTTCTAAATTTTTAAATAAAGCGCTACCACAGCGCCCAGTGTAATCTGAGTTCCAGCAATCATGTCAAATTAAGAAGAATGTTATTTCTTGGAGTCCAATTGTCTCATTTATCACATTTATAAGGTCAAAGTCCAAAATCAGTTCAATTAAGTCCCACAGTCAATCGTTTCACTGTTAAAAGCGATGCAACCTAGTAATATCAGAAAAATATCGCTAAATACATGTTGGTACGAATATGTGACGCAACCGTTGTAACTCAAACGGATTGATACCGTTAGAAAGTCAATGAAATGTAGTTTTTGAAACTGTCTCTATTTCTTCAGCGCGCGCTAACGGCTAGGATTGGTCCCACAGTAAAAATGACTTATTTATCTAAATTTTAAATAAAGCGCTACCACAGCGCCCAGTGTAATGCTGAGTTCAGCAATCATGTCAAATTAAGAAGAATGTTATTTCTTGGAGTCCAATTGTCTCATTTATCACATTTATAAGGTCAAAGTCCAAAATCAGTTCAATTAAGTCCCACAGTCAATCGTTTCACTGTTAAAAGCGATGCAACCTAGTAATATCAGAAAAATATCGCTAAATACATGTTGGTACGAATATGTGACGCAACCGTTGTAACTCAAACGGACTGATACCGTTAGAAAGTCAATGAAATGTAGTTTTTGAAACTGTCTCTATTTCTTCAGCGCGCGCTAACGGCTAGGATTGGTCCCACAGTAAAAAATGACTTATTTATCTAAATTTTTAAATAAAGCGCTACCACAGCGCCCAGTGTAATCGCTGAGTTCCAGCAATCATGTCAAATTAAGGAATGTTATTTCTTGGAGTCCAATTGTCTCATTTATCACATTTATAAGGTCAAAGTCCAAAATCAGTTCAATTAAGTCCCACAGTCAATCGTTTCACTGTTAAAAGCGATGCAACCTAGTAATATCAGAAAAATATCGCTAAATACATGTTGGTACGAATATGTGACGCAACCGTTGTAACTCAAACGGATGATACCGTTAGAAAGTCAATGAAATGTAGTTTTTGAAACTGTCTCTATTTCTTCAGCGCGCGCTAACGGCTAGGATTGGTCCCACAGTAAAAATGACTTATTTATCTAAATTTTTAAATAAAGCGCTACCACAGCGCCCAGTGTAATTGCTGAGTTCCAGCAATCATGTCAAATTAAGAAGAATGTTATTTCTTGGAGTCCAATTGTCTCATTTATCACATTTATAAGGTCAAAGTCCAAAATCAGTTCAATTAAGTCCCACAGTCAATCGTTTCACTGTTAAAAGCGATGCAACCTAGTAATATCAGAAAAATATCGCTAAATACATGTTGGTACGAATATGTGACGCAACCGTTGTAACTCAAACGGACTGATACCGTTAGAAAGTCAATGAAATGTAGTTTTTGAAACTGTCTCTATTTCTTCAGCGCGCGCTAACGGCTAGGATTGGTCCCACAGTAAAAATGACTTATTTATCTAAATTTTTAAATAAAGCGCTACCACAGCGCCCAGTGTAATCTGAGTTCCAGCAATCATGTCAAATTAAGGAATGTTATTTCTTGGAGTCCAATTGTCTCATTTATCACATTTATAAGGTCAAAGTCCAAAATCAGTTCAATTAAGTCCCACAGTCAATCGTTTCACTGTTAAAAGCGATGCAACCTAGTAATATCAGAAAAATATCGCTAAATACATGTTGGTACGAATATGTGACGCAACCGTTGTAACTCAAACGGACTGATACCGTTAGAAAGTCAATGAAATGTAGTTTTTGAAACTGTCTCTATTTCTTCAGCGCGCGCTAACGGCTAGGATTGGTCCCACAGTAAAAATGACTTATTTATCTAAATTTTTAAATAAAGCGCTACCACAGCGCCCAGTGTAATCGCTGAGTTCCAGCAATCATGTCAAATTAAGAAGAATGTTATTTCTTGGAGTCCAATTGTCTCATTTATCACATTTATAAGGTCAAAGTCCAAAATCAGTTCAATTAAGTCCCACAGTCAATCGTTTCACTGTTAAAAGCGATGCAACCTAGTAATATCAGAAAAAATCGCTAAATACATGTTGGTACGAATATGTGACGCAACCGTTGTAACTCAAACGGATGATACCGTTAGAAAGTCAATGAAATGTAGTTTTTGAAACTGTCTCTATTTCTTCAGGCGCGCTAACGGCTAGGATTGGTCCCACAGTAAAAAATGACTTATTTATCTAAATTTTTAAATAAAGCGCTACCACAGCGCCCAGTGTAATTGCTGAGTTCCAGCAATCATGTCAAATTAAGAAGAATGTTATTTCTTGGAGTCCAATTGTCTCATTTATCACATTTATAAGGTCAAAGTCCAAAATCAGTTCAATTAAGTCCCACAGTCAATCGTTTCACTGTTAAAAGCGATGCAACCTAGTAATATCAGAAAAATATCGCTAAATACATGTTGGTACGAATATGTGACGCAACCGTTGTAACTCAAACGGATTGATACCGTTAGAAAGTCAATGAAATGTAGTTTTTGAAACTGTCTCTATTTCTTCAGCGGCGCTAACGGCTAGGATTGGTCCCACAGTAAAAATGACTTATTTATCTAAATTTTTAAATAAAGCGCTACCACAGCGCCCAGTGTAATTGCTGAGTTCAGCAATCATGTCAAATTAAGAAGAATGTTATTTCTTGGAGTCCAATTGTCTCATTTATCACATTTATAAGGTCAAAGTCCAAAATCAGTTCAATTAAGTCCCACAGTCAATCGTTTCACTGTTAAAAGCGATGCAACCTAGTAATATCAGAAAAATATCGCTAAATACATGTTGGTACGAATATGTGACGCAACCGTTGTAACTCAAACGGACTGATACCGTTAGAAAGTCAATGAAATGTAGTTTTGAAACTGTCTCTATTCTTCAGCGCGCGCTAACGGCTAGGATTGGTCCCACAGTAAAAAATGACTTATTTATCTAAATTTTTAAATAAAGCGCTGACCAGCGCCCAGTGTAATGCTGAGTTCCAGCAATCATGTCAAATTAAGAAGAATGTTATTTCTTGGAGTCCAATTGTCTCATTTATCACATTTATAAGGTCAAAGTCCAAAATCAGTTCAATTAAGTCCCACAGTCAATCGTTTCACTGTTAAAAGCGATGCAACCTAGTAATATCAGAAAAATATCGCTAAATACATGTTGGTACGAATATGTGACGCAACCGTTGTAACTCAACGGATTGATACCGTTAGAAAGTCAATGAAATGTAGTTTTGAAACTGTCTCTATTTCTTCAGCGCGCGCTAACGGCTAGGATTGGTCCCACAGTAAAAAATGACTTATTTATCTAAATTTTTAAATAAAGCGCTACCACAGCGCCCAGTGTAATCGCTGAGTTCCAGCAATCATGTCAAATTAAGAAGAATGTTATTTCTTGGAGTCCAATTGTCTCATTTATCACATTATAAGGTCAAAGTCCAAAATCAGTTCAATTAAGTCCCACAGTCAATCGTTTCACTGTTAAAAGCGATGCAACCTAGTAATATCAGAAAAATATCGCTAAATACATGTTGGTACGAAATATTGACGCAACCGTTGTAACTCAAACGGACTGATACCGTTAGAAAGTCAATGAAATGTAGTTTTTGAAACTGTCTCTATTTCTTCAGCGCGCTAACGGCTAGGATTGGTCCCACAGTAAAAATGACTTATTTATCTAAATTTTAAATAAAGCGCTACCCACAGCGCCAGTGTAATCTGAGTTCCAGCAATCATGTCAAATTAAGAAGAATGTTATTCTGGAGTCCAATTGTCTCATTTATCACATTTATAAGTCAAAGTTCCAAAATCAGTTCAATTAAGTCCACAGTCAATCGTTTCACTGTTAAAAGCGATGCACCTAGTAATATCAGAAAATATCGCTAATACATGTTGGTACGAATATGTGACGCAACCGTTGTAACTCAAAACGGACTGATACCGTTAGAAAGTCAATGAAATGTAGTTTTGAAACTGTCTCTATTTCTTCAGCGCGCTAACGGCTAGGATTGGTCCCACAGTAAAAATGACTTATTTATCTAAATTTTTAAATAAAGCGCTACCACAGCGCCAGTGTAATCGCTGAGTTCCAGCAATCATGTCAAATTAAGAAGAATGTTATTTCTTGGAGTCCAATTGTTCATTTATCACATTATAAGTCAAAGTCAAAATCAGTTCAATTAAGTCCCAGTCAATCGTTTCACTGTTAAAAGCGATGCAACCTAGTAATATCAGAAAAATATCGCTAATACATGTTGGTACGAATATGTGACGCAACCGTTGTAACTCAAACGGACTGATACCGTTAGAAAGTCAATGAAATGTAGTTTTGAAACTGTCTCTATTTTTCAGCGCGCGCTACGTAGGATTGGTCCACAGTAAAAAAATGACTTATTTATCTAAATTTTAAATAAGCGCTACCACAGCGCCCAGTGTAATCGCTGAGTTCCAGCAATCATGTCAATTAAGAAGAATGTTATTTCTTGGAGTCCAATTGTCTCATTTATCACATTTATAAGGTCAAAGTCCAAAATCAGTTCAATTAA
>JASGCC010002395.1:0-28575 GCA_030067915.1 Hydractinia echinata
TGCCGGCGATTAAACTGCTTTCATTCGGCGTCTCATCAAAAATGAAAATATTTTTGAAAACTACAAGTCTCATGGGTTTTAGTGGTGAAAAATAATTTTAAAAATCGTTCGGGAAATGAGTTTACTCCCTGCTTACTTTCTTTGTATACATTCGACTATACGGGATTTACGGGAAATCGCGGGTTTTCGGTTGCCGGCGATTAAACTGCTTTCATTCGGCGTCTCATCAAAAATGAAAATATTTTTGAAAACTACAAGTCTCATGGGTTTTAGTGGTGAAAAAATAATTTTAAAAATCGTTCGGGAAATGAGTTTACTCCCTGCTTACTTTCTTTGTATACATTCGACTATACGGGGCCGGGATTTACGGGAAATCGCGGGTTTTCGGTTGCCGGCGATTAAACTGCTTTCATTCGGCGTCTCATCAAAAATGAAAATATTTTTGAAAACTACAAGTCTCATGGGTTTTAGTGGTGAAAAAATAATTTTAAAAATCGTTCGGGAAATGAGTTTACTCCCTGCTTACTTTCTTTGTATACATTCGACTATACGGGATTTACGGGAAATCGCGGGTTTTCGGTTGCCGGCGATTAAACTGCTTTCATTCGGCGTCTCATCAAAAATGAAAATATTTTTGAAAACTACAAGTCTCATGGGTTTTAGTGGTGAAAAAATAATTTTAAAAATCGTTCGGGAAATGAGTTTACTCCCTGCTTACTTTCTTTGTATACATTCGACTATACGGGATATTTACGGGAAATCGCGGGTTTTCGGTTGCCGGCGATTAAACTGCTTTCATTCGGCGTCTCATCAAAAATGAAAATATTTTTGAAAACTACAAGTCTCATGGGTTTTAGTGGTGAAAAAATAATTTTAAAAATCGTTCGGGAAATGAGTTTACTCCCTGCTTACTTTCTTTGTATACATTCGACTATACGGGATTTACGGGAAATCGCGGGTTTTCGGTTGCCGGCGATTAAACTGCTTTCATTCGGCGTCTCATCAAAAATGAAAATATTTTTGAAAACTACAAGTCTCATGGGTTTTAGTGGTGAAAAAATAATTTTAAAAATCGTTCGGGAAATGAGTTTACTCCCTGCTTACTTTCTTTGTATACATTCGACTATACGGGCCGAGCCGGGATTTACGGGAAATCGCGGGTTTTCGGTTGCCGGCGATTAAACTGCTTTCATTCGGCGTCTCATCAAAAATGAAAATATTTTTGAAAACTACAAGTCTCATGGGTTTTAGTGGTGAAAAAATAATTTTAAAAATCGTTCGGGAAATGAGTTTACTCCCTGCTTACTTTCTTTGTATACATTCGACTATACGGGATTTACGGGAAATCGCGGGTTTTCGGTTGCCGGCGATTAAACTGCTTTCATTCGGCGTCTCATCAAAAATGAAAATATTTTTGAAAACTACAAGTCTCATGGGTTTTAGTGGTGAAAAAATAATTTTAAAAATCGTTCGGGAAATGAGTTTACTCCCTGCTTACTTTCTTTGTATACATTCGACTATACGGGATTTACGGGAAATCGCGGGTTTTCGGTTGCCGGCGATTAAACTGCTTTCATTCGGCGTCTCATCAAAAATGAAAATATTTTTGAAAACTACAAGTCTCATGGGTTTTAGTGGTGAAAAAATAATTTTAAAAATCGTTCGGGAAATGAGTTTACTCCCTGCTTACTTTCTTTGTATACATTCGACTATACGGGATTTACGGGAAATCGCGGGTTTTCGGTTGCCGGCGATTAAACTGCTTTCATTCGGCGTCTCATCAAAAATGAAAATATTTTTGAAAACTACAAGTCTCATGGGTTTTAGTGGTGAAAAAATAATTTTAAAAATCGTTCGGGAAATGAGTTTACTCCCTGCTTACTTTCTTTGTATACATTCGACTATACGGGATTTACGGGAAATCGCGGGTTTTCGGTTGCCGGCGATTAAACTGCTTTCATTCGGCGTCTCATCAAAAATGAAAATATTTTTGAAAACTACAAGTCTCATGGGTTTTAGTGGTGAAAAAATAATTTTAAAAATCGTTCGGGAAATGAGTTTACTCCCTGCTTACTTTCTTTGTATACATTCGACTATACGGGCCGACGGGATTTACGGGAAATCGCGGGTTTTCGGTTGCCGGCGATTAAACTGCTTTCATTCGGCGTCTCATCAAAAATGAAAATATTTTTGAAAACTACAAGTCTCATGGGTTTTAGTGGTGAAAAAATAATTTTAAAAATCGTTCGGGAAATGAGTTTACTCCCTGCTTACTTTCTTTGTATACATTCGACTATACGGGATTTACGGGAAATCGCGGGTTTTCGGTTGCCGGCGATTAAACTGCTTTCATTCGGCGTCTCATCAAAAATGAAAATATTTTTGAAAACTACAAGTCTCATGGGTTTTAGTGGTGAAAAAATAATTTTAAAAATCGTTCGGGAAATGAGTTTACTCCCTGCTTACTTTCTTTGTATACATTCGACTATACGGGATTTACGGGAAATCGCGGGTTTTCGGTTGCCGGCGATTAAACTGCTTTCATTCGGCGTCTCATCAAAAATGAAAATATTTTTGAAAACTACAAGTCTCATGGGTTTTAGTGGTGAAAAAATAATTTTAAAAATCGTTCGGGAAATGAGTTTACTCCCTGCTTACTTTCTTTGTATACATTCGACTATACGGGATTTACGGGAAATCGCGGGTTTTCGGTTGCCGGCGATTAAACTGCTTTCATTCGGCGTCTCATCAAAAATGAAAATATTTTTGAAAACTACAAGTCTCATGGGTTTTAGTGGTGAAAAAATAATTTTAAAAATCGTTCGGGAAATGAGTTTACTCCCTGCTTACTTTCTTTGTATACATTCGACTATACGGGATTTACGGGAAATCGCGGGTTTTCGGTTGCCGGCGATTAAACTGCTTTCATTCGGCGTCTCATCAAAAATGAAAATATTTTTGAAAACTACAAGTCTCATGGGTTTTAGTGGTGAAAAAATAATTTTAAAAATCGTTCGGGAAATGAGTTTACTCCCTGCTTACTTTCTTTGTATACATTCGACTATACGGGATTTACGGGAAATCGCGGGTTTTCGGTTGCCGGCGATTAAACTGCTTTCATTCGGCGTCTCATCAAAAATGAAAATATTTTTGAAAACTACAAGTCTCATGGGTTTTAGTGGTGAAAAAATAATTTTAAAAATCGTTCGGGAAATGAGTTTACTCCCTGCTTACTTTCTTTGTATACATTCGACTATACGGGGATTTACGGGAAATCGCGGGTTTTCGGTTGCCGGCGATTAAACTGCTTTCATTCGGCGTCTCATCAAAAATGAAAATATTTTTGAAAACTACAAGTCTCATGGGTTTTAGTGGTGAAAAAATAATTTTAAAAATCGTTCGGGAAATGAGTTTACTCCCTGCTTACTTTCTTTGAAATATACTGCTTACTTTCTTTGTATACATTCGACTATACGGGATTTACGGGAAATCGCGGGTTTTCGGTTGCCGGCGATTAAACTGCTTTCATTCGGCGTCTCATCAAAAATGAAAATATTTTTGAAAACTACAAGTCTCATGGGTTTTAGTGGTGAAAAAATAATTTTAAAAATCGTTCGGGAAATGAGTTTACTCCCTGCTTACTTTCTTTGTATACATTCGACTATACGGGATTTACGGGAAATCGCGGGTTTTCGGTTGCCGGCGATTAAACTGCTTTCATTCGGCGTCTCATCAAAAATGAAAATATTTTTGAAAACTACAAGTCTCATGGGTTTTAGTGGTGAAAAAATAATTTTAAAAATCGTTCGGGAAATGAGTTTACTCCCTGCTTACTTTCTTTGTATACATTCGACTATACGGGATTTACGGGAAATCGCGGGTTTTCGGTTGCCGGCGATTAAACTGCTTTCATTCGGCGTCTCATCAAAAATGAAAATATTTTTGAAAACTACAAGTCTCATGGGTTTTAGTGGTGAAAAAATAATTTTAAAAATCGTTCGGGAAATGAGTTTACTCCCTGCTTACTTTCTTTGTATACATTCGACTATACGGGATTTACGGGAAATCGCGGGTTTTCGGTTGCCGGCGATTAAACTGCTTTCATTCGGCGTCTCATCAAAAATGAAAATATTTTTGAAAACTACAAGTCTCATGGGTTTTAGTGGTGAAAAAATAATTTTAAAAATCGTTCGGGAAATGAGTTTACTCCCTGCTTACTTTCTTTGTATACATTCGACTATACGGGATTTACGGGAAATCGCGGGTTTTCGGTTGCCGGCGATTAAACTGCTTTCATTCGGCGTCTCATCAAAAATGAAAATATTTTTGAAAACTACAAGTCTCATGGGTTTTAGTGGTGAAAAAATAATTTTAAAAATCGTTCGGGAAATGAGTTTACTCCCTGCTTACTTTCTTTGTATACATTCGACTATACGGGATTTACGGGAAATCGCGGGTTTTCGGTTGCCGGCGATTAAACTGCTTTCATTCGGCGTCTCATCAAAAATGAAAATATTTTTGAAAACTACAAGTCTCATGGGTTTTAGTGGTGAAAAAATAATTTTAAAAATCGTTCGGGAAATGAGTTTACTCCCTGCTTACTTTCTTTGTATACATTCGACTATACGGGATTTACGGGAAATCGCGGGTTTTCGGTTGCCGGCGATTAAACTGCTTTCATTCGGCGTCTCATCGGGAAATGAGTTTACTCCCTGCTTACTTTCTTTGTATACATTCGACTATACGGGCCGACGGGATTTACGGGAAATCGCGGGTTTTCGGTTGCCGGCGATTAAACTGCTTTCATTCGGCGTCTCATCAAAAATGAAAATATTTTTGAAAACTACAAGTCTCATGGGTTTTAGTGGTGAAAAAATAATTTTAAAAATCGTTCGGGAAATGAGTTTACTCCCTGCTTACTTTCTTTGTATACATTCGACTATACGGGATTTACGGGAAATCGCGGGTTTTCGGTTGCCGGCGATTAAACTGCTTTCATTCGGCGTCTCATCAAAAATGAAAATATTTTTGAAAACTACAAGTCTCATGGGTTTTAGTGGTGAAAAAATAATTTTAAAAATCGTTCGGGAAATGAGTTTACTCCCTGCTTACTTTCTTTGTATACATTCGACTATACGGGATTTACGGGAAATCGCGGGTTTTCGGTTGCCGGCGATTAAACTGCTTTCATTCGGCGTCTCATCAAAAATGAAAATATTTTTGAAAACTACAAGTCTCATGGGTTTTAGTGGTGAAAAAATAATTTTAAAAATCGTTCGGGAAATGAGTTTACTCCCTGCTTACTTTCTTTGTATACATTCGACTATACGGGATTTACGGGAAATCGCGGGTTTTCGGTTGCCGGCGATTAAACTGCTTTCATTCGGCGTCTCATCAAAAATGAAAATATTTTTGAAAACTACAAGTCTCATGGGTTTTAGTGGTGAAAAAATAATTTTAAAAATCGTTCGGGAAATGAGTTTACTCCCTGCTTACTTTCTTTGTATACATTCGACTATACGGGATTTACGGGAAATCGCGGGTTTTCGGTTGCCGGCGATTAAACTGCTTTCATTCGGCGTCTCATCAAAAATGAAAATATTTTTGAAAACTACAAGTCTCATGGGTTTTAGTGGTGAAAAAATAATTTTAAAAATCGTTCGGGAAATGAGTTTACTCCCTGCTTACTTTCTTTGTATACATTCGACTATACGGGATTTACGGGAAATCGCGGGTTTTCGGTTGCCGGCGATTAAACTGCTTTCATTCGGCGTCTCATCAAAAATGAAAATATTTTTGAAAACTACAAGTCTCATGGGTTTTAGTGGTGAAAAAATAATTTTAAAAATCGTTCGGGAAATGAGTTTACTCCCTGCTTACTTTCTTTGTATACATTCGACTATACGGGATTTACGGGAAATCGCGGGTTTTCGGTTGCCGGCGATTAAACTGCTTTCATTCGGCGTCTCATCAAAAATGAAAATATTTTTGAAAACTACAAGTCTCATGGGTTTTAGTGGTGAAAAAATAATTTTAAAAATCGTTCGGGAAATGAGTTTACTCCCTGCTTACTTTCTTTGTATACATTCGACTATACGGGATTTACGGGAAATCGCGGGTTTTCGGTTGCCGGCGATTAAACTGCTTTCATTCGGCGTCTCATCAAAAATGAAAATATTTTTGAAAACTACAAGTCTCATGGGTTTTAGTGGTGAAAAAATAATTTTAAAAATCGTTCGGGAAATGAGTTTACTCCCTGCTTACTTTCTTTGTATACATTCGACTATACGGGATTTACGGGAAATCGCGGGTTTTCGGTTGCCGGCGATTAAACTGCTTTCATTCGGCGTCTCATCAAAAATGAAAATATTTTTGAAAACTACAAGTCTCATGGGTTTTAGTGGTGAAAAAATAATTTTAAAAATCGTTCGGGAAATGAGTTTACTCCCTGCTTACTTTCTTTGTATACATTCGACTATACGGGATTTACGGGAAATCGCGGGTTTTCGGTTGCCGGCGATTAAACTGCTTTCATTCGGCGTCTCATCAAAAATGAAAATATTTTTGAAAACTACAAGTCTCATGGGTTTTAGTGGTGAAAAAATAATTTTAAAAATCGTTCGGGAAATGAGTTTACTCCCTGCTTACTTTCTTTGTATACATTCGACTATACGGGATTTACGGGAAATCGCGGGTTTTCGGTTGCCGGCGATTAAACTGCTTTCATTCGGCGTCTCATCAAAAATGAAAATATTTTTGAAAACTACAAGTCTCATGGGTTTTAGTGGTGAAAAAATAATTTTAAAAATCGTTCGGGAAATGAGTTTACTCCCTGCTTACTTTCTTTGTATACATTCGACTATACGGGATTTACGGGAAATCGCGGGTTTTCGGTTGCCGGCGATTAAACTGCTTTCATTCGGCGTCTCATCAAAAATGAAAATATTTTTGAAAACTACAAGTCTCATGGGTTTTAGTGGTGAAAAAATAATTTTAAAAATCGTTCGGGAAATGAGTTTACTCCCTGCTTACTTTCTTTGTATACATTCGACTATACGGGATTTACGGGAAATCGCGGGTTTTCGGTTGCCGGCGATTAAACTGCTTTCATTCGGCGTCTCATCAAAAATGAAAATATTTTTGAAAACTACAAGTCTCATGGGTTTTAGTGGTGAAAAAATAATTTTAAAAATCGTTCGGGAAATGAGTTTACTCCCTGCTTACTTTCTTTGTATACATTCGACTATACGGGATTTACGGGAAATCGCGGGTTTTCGGTTGCCGGCGATTAAACTGCTTTCATTCGGCGTCTCATCAAAAATGAAAATATTTTTGAAAACTACAAGTCTCATGGGTTTTAGTGGTGAAAAAATAATTTTAAAAATCGTTCGGGAAATGAGTTTACTCCCTGCTTACTTTCTTTGTATACATTCGACTATACGGGCATATTTACGGGAAATCGCGGGTTTTCGGTTGCCGGCGATTAAACTGCTTTCATTCGGCGTCTCATCAAAAATGAAAATATTTTTGAAAACTACAAGTCTCATGGGTTTTAGTGGTGAAAAAATAATTTTAAAAATCGTTCGGGAAATGAGTTTACTCCCTGCTTACTTTCTTTGTATACATTCGACTATACGGGATTTACGGGAAATCGCGGGTTTTCGGTTGCCGGCGATTAAACTGCTTTCATTCGGCGTCTCATCAAAAATGAAAATATTTTTGAAAACTACAAGTCTCATGGGTTTTAGTGGTGAAAAAATAATTTTAAAAATCGTTCGGGAAATGAGTTTACTCCCTGCTTACTTTCTTTGTATACATTCGACTATACGGGATTTACGGGAAATCGCGGGTTTTCGGTTGCCGGCGATTAAACTGCTTTCATTCGGCGTCTCATCAAAAATGAAAATATTTTTGAAAACTACAAGTCTCATGGGTTTTAGTGGTGAAAAAATAATTTTAAAAATCGTTCGGGAAATGAGTTTACTCCCTGCTTACTTTCTTTGTATACATTCGACTATACGGGATTTACGGGAAATCGCGGGTTTTCGGTTGCCGGCGATTAAACTGCTTTCATTCGGCGTCTCATCAAAAATGAAAATATTTTTGAAAACTACAAGTCTCATGGGTTTTAGTGGTGAAAAAATAATTTTAAAAATCGTTCGGGAAATGAGTTTACTCCCTGCTTACTTTCTTTGTATACATTCGACTATACGGGATTTACGGGAAATCGCGGGTTTTCGGTTGCCGGCGATTAAACTGCTTTCATTCGGCGTCTCATCAAAAATGAAAATATTTTTGAAAACTACAAGTCTCATGGGTTTTAGTGGTGAAAAAATAATTTTAAAAATCGTTCGGGAAATGAGTTTACTCCCTGCTTACTTTCTTTGTATACATTCGACTATACGGGATTTACGGGAAATCGCGGGTTTTCGGTTGCCGGCGATTAAACTGCTTTCATTCGGCGTCTCATCAAAAATGAAAATATTTTTGAAAACTACAAGTCTCATGGGTTTTAGTGGTGAAAAAATAATTTTAAAAATCGTTCGGGAAATGAGTTTACTCCCTGCTTACTTTCTTTGTATACATTCGACTATACGGGATTTACGGGAAATCGCGGGTTTTCGGTTGCCGGCGATTAAACTGCTTTCATTCGGCGTCTCATCAAAAATGAAAATATTTTTGAAAACTACAAGTCTCATGGGTTTTAGTGGTGAAAAAATAATTTTAAAAATCGTTCGGGAAATGAGTTTACTCCCTGCTTACTTTCTTTGTATACATTCGACTATACGGGATTTACGGGAAATCGCGGGTTTTCGGTTGCCGGCGATTAAACTGCTTTCATTCGGCGTCTCATCAAAAATGAAAATATTTTTGAAAACTACAAGTCTCATGGGTTTTAGTGGTGAAAAAATAATTTTAAAAATCGTTCGGGAAATGAGTTTACTCCCTGCTTACTTTCTTTGTATACATTCGACTATACGGGATTTACGGGAAATCGCGGGTTTTCGGTTGCCGGCGATTAAACTGCTTTCATTCGGCGTCTCATCAAAAATGAAAATATTTTTGAAAACTACAAGTCTCATGGGTTTTAGTGGTGAAAAAATAATTTTAAAAATCGTTCGGGAAATGAGTTTACTCCCTGCTTACTTTCTTTGTATACATTCGACTATACGGGATTTACGGGAAATCGCGGGTTTTCGGTTGCCGGCGATTAAACTGCTTTCATTCGGCGTCTCATCAAAAATGAAAATATTTTTGAAAACTACAAGTCTCATGGGTTTTAGTGGTGAAAAAATAATTTTAAAAATCGTTCGGGAAATGAGTTTACTCCCTGCTTACTTTCTTTGTATACATTCGACTATACGGGATTTACGGGAAATCGCGGGTTTTCGGTTGCCGGCGATTAAACTGCTTTCATTCGGCGTCTCATCAAAAATGAAAATATTTTTGAAAACTACAAGTCTCATGGGTTTTAGTGGTGAAAAAATAATTTTAAAAATCGTTCGGGAAATGAGTTTACTCCCTGCTTACTTTCTTTGTATACATTCGACTATACGGGATTTACGGGAAATCGCGGGTTTTCGGTTGCCGGCGATTAAACTGCTTTCATTCGGCGTCTCATCAAAAATGAAAATATTTTTGAAAACTACAAGTCTCATGGGTTTTAGTGGTGAAAAAATAATTTTAAAAATCGTTCGGGAAATGAGTTTACTCCCTGCTTACTTTCTTTGTATACATTCGACTATACGGGATTTACGGGAAATCGCGGGTTTTCGGTTGCCGGCGATTAAACTGCTTTCATTCGGCGTCTCATCAAAAATGAAAATATTTTTGAAAACTACAAGTCTCATGGGTTTTAGTGGTGAAAAAATAATTTTAAAAATCGTTCGGGAAATGAGTTTACTCCCTGCTTACTTTCTTTGTATACATTCGACTATACGGGATTTACGGGAAATCGCGGGTTTTCGGTTGCCGGCGATTAAACTGCTTTCATTCGGCGTCTCATCAAAAATGAAAATATTTTTGAAAACTACAAGTCTCATGGGTTTTAGTGGTGAAAAAATAATTTTAAAAATCGTTCGGGAAATGAGTTTACTCCCTGCTTACTTTCTTTGTATACATTCGACTATACGGGATTTACGGGAAATCGCGGGTTTTCGGTTGCCGGCGATTAAACTGCTTTCATTCGGCGTCTCATCAAAAATGAAAATATTTTTGAAAACTACAAGTCTCATGGGTTTTAGTGGTGAAAAAATAATTTTAAAAATCGTTCGGGAAATGAGTTTACTCCCTGCTTACTTTCTTTGTATACATTCGACTATACGGGATTTACGGGAAATCGCGGGTTTTCGGTTGCCGGCGATTAAACTGCTTTCATTCGGCGTCTCATCAAAAATGAAAATATTTTTGAAAACTACAAGTCTCATGGGTTTTAGTGGTGAAAAAATAATTTTAAAAATCGTTCGGGAAATGAGTTTACTCCCTGCTTACTTTCTTTGTATACATTCGACTATACGGGATTTACGGGAAATCGCGGGTTTTCGGTTGCCGGCGATTAAACTGCTTTCATTCGGCGTCTCATCAAAAATGAAAATATTTTTGAAAACTACAAGTCTCATGGGTTTTAGTGGTGAAAAAATAATTTTAAAAATCGTTCGGGAAATGAGTTTACTCCCTGCTTACTTTCTTTGTATACATTCGACTATACGGGATTTACGGGAAATCGCGGGTTTTCGGTTGCCGGCGATTAAACTGCTTTCATTCGGCGTCTCATCAAAAATGAAAATATTTTTGAAAACTACAAGTCTCATGGGTTTTAGTGGTGAAAAAATAATTTTAAAAATCGTTCGGGAAATGAGTTTACTCCCTGCTTACTTTCTTTGTATACATTCGACTATACGGGATTTACGGGAAATCGCGGGTTTTCGGTTGCCGGCGATTAAACTGCTTTCATTCGGCGTCTCATCAAAAATGAAAATATTTTTGAAAACTACAAGTCTCATGGGTTTTAGTGGTGAAAAAATAATTTTAAAAATCGTTCGGGAAATGAGTTTACTCCCTGCTTACTTTCTTTGTATACATTCGACTATACGGGATTTACGGGAAATCGCGGGTTTTCGGTTGCCGGCGATTAAACTGCTTTCATTCGGCGTCTCATCAAAAATGAAAATATTTTTGAAAACTACAAGTCTCATGGGTTTTAGTGGTGAAAAAATAATTTTAAAAATCGTTCGGGAAATGAGTTTACTCCCTGCTTACTTTCTTTGTATACATTCGACTATACGGGATTTACGGGAAATCGCGGGTTTTCGGTTGCCGGCGATTAAACTGCTTTCATTCGGCGTCTCATCAAAAATGAAAATATTTTTGAAAACTACAAGTCTCATGGGTTTTAGTGGTGAAAAAATAATTTTAAAAATCGTTCGGGAAATGAGTTTACTCCCTGCTTACTTTCTTTGTATACATTCGACTATACGGGATTTACGGGAAATCGCGGGTTTTCGGTTGCCGGCGATTAAACTGCTTTCATTCGGCGTCTCATCAAAAATGAAAATATTTTTGAAAACTACAAGTCTCATGGGTTTTAGTGGTGAAAAAATAATTTTAAAAATCGTTCGGGAAATGAGTTTACTCCCTGCTTACTTTCTTTGTATACATTCGACTATACGGGATTTACGGGAAATCGCGGGTTTTCGGTTGCCGGCGATTAAACTGCTTTCATTCGGCGTCTCATCAAAAATGAAAATATTTTTGAAAACTACAAGTCTCATGGGTTTTAGTGGTGAAAAAATAATTTTAAAAATCGTTCGGGAAATGAGTTTACTCCCTGCTTACTTTCTTTGTATACATTCGACTATACGGGATTTACGGGAAATCGCGGGTTTTCGGTTGCCGGCGATTAAACTGCTTTCATTCGGCGTCTCATCAAAAATGAAAATATTTTTGAAAACTACAAGTCTCATGGGTTTTAGTGGTGAAAAAATAATTTTAAAAATCGTTCGGGAAATGAGTTTACTCCCTGCTTACTTTCTTTGTATACATTCGACTATACGGGATTTACGGGAAATCGCGGGTTTTCGGTTGCCGGCGATTAAACTGCTTTCATTCGGCGTCTCATCAAAAATGAAAATATTTTTGAAAACTACAAGTCTCATGGGTTTTAGTGGTGAAAAAATAATTTTAAAAATCGTTCGGGAAATGAGTTTACTCCCTGCTTACTTTCTTTGTATACATTCGACTATACGGGATTTACGGGAAATCGCGGGTTTTCGGTTGCCGGCGATTAAACTGCTTTCATTCGGCGTCTCATCAAAAATGAAAATATTTTTGAAAACTACAAGTCTCATGGGTTTTAGTGGTGAAAAAATAATTTTAAAAATCGTTCGGGAAATGAGTTTACTCCCTGCTTACTTTCTTTGTATACATTCGACTATACGGGATTTACGGGAAATCGCGGGTTTTCGGTTGCCGGCGATTAAACTGCTTTCATTCGGCGTCTCATCAAAAATGAAAATATTTTTGAAAACTACAAGTCTCATGGGTTTTAGTGGTGAAAAAATAATTTTAAAAATCGTTCGGGAAATGAGTTTACTCCCTGCTTACTTTCTTTGTATACATTCGACTATACGGGATTTACGGGAAATCGCGGGTTTTCGGTTGCCGGCGATTAAACTGCTTTCATTCGGCGTCTCATCAAAAATGAAAATATTTTTGAAAACTACAAGTCTCATGGGTTTTAGTGGTGAAAAAATAATTTTAAAAATCGTTCGGGAAATGAGTTTACTCCCTGCTTACTTTCTTTGTATACATTCGACTATACGGGATTTACGGGAAATCGCGGGTTTTCGGTTGCCGGCGATTAAACTGCTTTCATTCGGCGTCTCATCAAAAATGAAAATATTTTTGAAAACTACAAGTCTCATGGGTTTTAGTGGTGAAAAAATAATTTTAAAAATCGTTCGGGAAATGAGTTTACTCCCTGCTTACTTTCTTTGTATACATTCGACTATACGGGATTTACGGGAAATCGCGGGTTTTCGGTTGCCGGCGATTAAACTGCTTTCATTCGGCGTCTCATCAAAAATGAAAATATTTTTGAAAACTACAAGTCTCATGGGTTTTAGTGGTGAAAAAATAATTTTAAAAATCGTTCGGGAAATGAGTTTACTCCCTGCTTACTTTCTTTGTATACATTCGACTATACGGGATTTACGGGAAATCGCGGGTTTTCGGTTGCCGGCGATTAAACTGCTTTCATTCGGCGTCTCATCAAAAATGAAAATATTTTTGAAAACTACAAGTCTCATGGGTTTTAGTGGTGAAAAAATAATTTTAAAAATCGTTCGGGAAATGAGTTTACTCCCTGCTTACTTTCTTTGTATACATTCGACTATACGGGATTTACGGGAAATCGCGGGTTTTCGGTTGCCGGCGATTAAACTGCTTTCATTCGGCGTCTCATCAAAAATGAAAATATTTTTGAAAACTACAAGTCTCATGGGTTTTAGTGGTGAAAAAATAATTTTAAAAATCGTTCGGGAAATGAGTTTACTCCCTGCTTACTTTCTTTGTATACATTCGACTATACGGGATTTACGGGAAATCGCGGGTTTTCGGTTGCCGGCGATTAAACTGCTTTCATTCGGCGTCTCATCAAAAATGAAAATATTTTTGAAAACTACAAGTCTCATGGGTTTTAGTGGTGAAAAAATAATTTTAAAAATCGTTCGGGAAATGAGTTTACTCCCTGCTTACTTTCTTTGTATACATTCGACTATACGGGATTTACGGGAAATCGCGGGTTTTCGGTTGCCGGCGATTAAACTGCTTTCATTCGGCGTCTCATCAAAAATGAAAATATTTTTGAAAACTACAAGTCTCATGGGTTTTAGTGGTGAAAAAATAATTTTAAAAATCGTTCGGGAAATGAGTTTACTCCCTGCTTACTTTCTTTGTATACATTCGACTATACGGGATTTACGGGAAATCGCGGGTTTTCGGTTGCCGGCGATTAAACTGCTTTCATTCGGCGTCTCATCAAAAATGAAAATATTTTTGAAAACTACAAGTCTCATGGGTTTTAGTGGTGAAAAAATAATTTTAAAAATCGTTCGGGAAATGAGTTTACTCCCTGCTTACTTTCTTTGTATACATTCGACTATACGGGATTTACGGGAAATCGCGGGTTTTCGGTTGCCGGCGATTAAACTGCTTTCATTCGGCGTCTCATCAAAAATGAAAATATTTTTGAAAACTACAAGTCTCATGGGTTTTAGTGGTGAAAAAATAATTTTAAAAATCGTTCGGGAAATGAGTTTACTCCCTGCTTACTTTCTTTGTATACATTCGACTATACGGGATTTACGGGAAATCGCGGGTTTTCGGTTGCCGGCGATTAAACTGCTTTCATTCGGCGTCTCATCAAAAATGAAAATATTTTTGAAAACTACAAGTCTCATGGGTTTTAGTGGTGAAAAAATAATTTTAAAAATCGTTCGGGAAATGAGTTTACTCCCTGCTTACTTTCTTTGTATACATTCGACTATACGGGATTTACGGGAAATCGCGGGTTTTCGGTTGCCGGCGATTAAACTGCTTTCATTCGGCGTCTCATCAAAAATGAAAATATTTTTGAAAACTACAAGTCTCATGGGTTTTAGTGGTGAAAAAATAATTTTAAAAATCGTTCGGGAAATGAGTTTACTCCCTGCTTACTTTCTTTGTATACATTCGACTATACGGGATTTACGGGAAATCGCGGGTTTTCGGTTGCCGGCGATTAAACTGCTTTCATTCGGCGTCTCATCAAAAATGAAAATATTTTTGAAAACTACAAGTCTCATGGGTTTTAGTGGTGAAAAAATAATTTTAAAAATCGTTCGGGAAATGAGTTTACTCCCTGCTTACTTTCTTTGTATACATTCGACTATACGGGATTTACGGGAAATCGCGGGTTTTCGGTTGCCGGCGATTAAACTGCTTTCATTCGGCGTCTCATCAAAAATGAAAATATTTTTGAAAACTACAAGTCTCATGGGTTTTAGTGGTGAAAAAATAATTTTAAAAATCGTTCGGGAAATGAGTTTACTCCCTGCTTACTTTCTTTGTATACATTCGACTATACGGGATTTACGGGAAATCGCGGGTTTTCGGTTGCCGGCGATTAAACTGCTTTCATTCGGCGTCTCATCAAAAATGAAAATATTTTTGAAAACTACAAGTCTCATGGGTTTTAGTGGTGAAAAAATAATTTTAAAAATCGTTCGGGAAATGAGTTTACTCCCTGCTTACTTTCTTTGTATACATTCGACTATACGGGATTTACGGGAAATCGCGGGTTTTCGGTTGCCGGCGATTAAACTGCTTTCATTCGGCGTCTCATCAAAAATGAAAATATTTTTGAAAACTACAAGTCTCATGGGTTTTAGTGGTGAAAAAATAATTTTAAAAATCGTTCGGGAAATGAGTTTACTCCCTGCTTACTTTCTTTGTATACATTCGACTATGCGAGATTTACGGGAAATCGCGGGTTTTCGGTTGCCGGCGATTAAACTGCTTTCATTCGGCGTCTCATCAAAAATGAAAATATTTTTGAAAACTACAAGTCTCATGGGTTTTAGTGGTGAAAAAATAATTTTAAAAATCGTTCGGGAAATGAGTTTACTCCCTGCTTACTTTCTTTGTATACATTCGACTATACGGGATTTACGGGAAATCGCGGGTTTTCGGTTGCCGGCGATTAAACTGCTTTCATTCGGCGTCTCATCAAAAATGAAAATATTTTTGAAAACTACAAGTCTCATGGGTTTTAGTGGTGAAAAAATAATTTTAAAAATCGTTCGGGAAATGAGTTTACTCCCTGCTTACTTTCTTTGTATACATTCGACTATACGGGATTTACGGGAAATCGCGGGTTTTCGGTTGCCGGCGATTAAACTGCTTTCATTCGGCGTCTCATCAAAAATGAAAATATTTTTGAAAACTACAAGTCTCATGGGTTTTAGTGGTGAAAAAATAATTTTAAAAATCGTTCGGGAAATGAGTTTACTCCCTGCTTACTTTCTTTGTATACATTCGACTATACGGGATTTACGGGAAATCGCGGGTTTTCGGTTGCCGGCGATTAAACTGCTTTCATTCGGCGTCTCATCAAAAATGAAAATATTTTTGAAAACTACAAGTCTCATGGGTTTTAGTGGTGAAAAAATAATTTTAAAAATCGTTCGGGAAATGAGTTTACTCCCTGCTTACTTTCTTTGTATACATTCGACTATACGGGATTTACGGGAAATCGCGGGTTTTCGGTTGCCGGCGATTAAACTGCTTTCATTCGGCGTCTCATCAAAAATGAAAATATTTTTGAAAACTACAAGTCTCATGGGTTTTAGTGGTGAAAAAATAATTTTAAAAATCGTTCGGGAAATGAGTTTACTCCCTGCTTACTTTCTTTGTATACATTCGACTATACGGGATTTACGGGAAATCGCGGGTTTTCGGTTGCCGGCGATTAAACTGCTTTCATTCGGCGTCTCATCAAAAATGAAAATATTTTTGAAAACTACAAGTCTCATGGGTTTTAGTGGTGAAAAAATAATTTTAAAAATCGTTCGGGAAATGAGTTTACTCCCTGCTTACTTTCTTTGTATACATTCGACTATACGGGATTTACGGGAAATCGCGGGTTTTCGGTTGCCGGCGATTAAACTGCTTTCATTCGGCGTCTCATCAAAAATGAAAATATTTTTGAAAACTACAAGTCTCATGGGTTTTAGTGGTGAAAAAATAATTTTAAAAATCGTTCGGGAAATGAGTTTACTCCCTGCTTACTTTCTTTGTATACATTCGACTATACGGGATTTACGGGAAATCGCGGGTTTTCGGTTGCCGGCGATTAAACTGCTTTCATTCGGCGTCTCATCAAAAATGAAAATATTTTTGAAAACTACAAGTCTCATGGGTTTTAGTGGTGAAAAAATAATTTTAAAAATCGTTCGGGAAATGAGTTTACTCCCTGCTTACTTTCTTTGTATACATTCGACTATACGGGATTTACGGGAAATCGCGGGTTTTCGGTTGCCGGCGATTAAACTGCTTTCATTCGGCGTCTCATCAAAAATGAAAATATTTTTGAAAACTACAAGTCTCATGGGTTTTAGTGGTGAAAAAATAATTTTAAAAATCGTTCGGGAAATGAGTTTACTCCCTGCTTACTTTCTTTGTATACATTCGACTATACGGGATTTACGGGAAATCGCGGGTTTTCGGTTGCCGGCGATTAAACTGCTTTCATTCGGCGTCTCATCAAAAATGAAAATATTTTTGAAAACTACAAGTCTCATGGGTTTTAGTGGTGAAAAAATAATTTTAAAAATCGTTCGGGAAATGAGTTTACTCCCTGCTTACTTTCTTTGTATACATTCGACTATACGGGATTTACGGGAAATCGCGGGTTTTCGGTTGCCGGCGATTAAACTGCTTTCATTCGGCGTCTCATCAAAAATGAAAATATTTTTGAAAACTACAAGTCTCATGGGTTTTAGTGGTGAAAAAATAATTTTAAAAATCGTTCGGGAAATGAGTTTACTCCCTGCTTACTTTCTTTGTATACATTCGACTATACGGGATTTACGGGAAATCGCGGGTTTTCGGTTGCCGGCGATTAAACTGCTTTCATTCGGCGTCTCATCAAAAATGAAAATATTTTTGAAAACTACAAGTCTCATGGGTTTTAGTGGTGAAAAAATAATTTTAAAAATCGTTCGGGAAATGAGTTTACTCCCTGCTTACTTTCTTTGTATACATTCGACTATACGGGATTTACGGGAAATCGCGGGTTTTCGGTTGCCGGCGATTAAACTGCTTTCATTCGGCGTCTCATCAAAAATGAAAATATTTTTGAAAACTACAAGTCTCATGGGTTTTAGTGGTGAAAAAATAATTTTAAAAATCGTTCGGGAAATGAGTTTACTCCCTGCTTACTTTCTTTGTATACATTCGACTATACGGGATTTACGGGAAATCGCGGGTTTTCGGTTGCCGGCGATTAAACTGCTTTCATTCGGCGTCTCATCAAAAATGAAAATATTTTTGAAAACTACAAGTCTCATGGGTTTTAGTGGTGAAAAAATAATTTTAAAAATCGTTCGGGAAATGAGTTTACTCCCTGCTTACTTTCTTTGTATACATTCGACTATACGGGATTTACGGGAAATCGCGGGTTTTCGGTTGCCGGCGATTAAACTGCTTTCATTCGGCGTCTCATCAAAAATGAAAATATTTTTGAAAACTACAAGTCTCATGGGTTTTAGTGGTGAAAAAATAATTTTAAAAATCGTTCGGGAAATGAGTTTACTCCCTGCTTACTTTCTTTGTATACATTCGACTATACGGGATTTACGGGAAATCGCGGGTTTTCGGTTGCCGGCGATTAAACTGCTTTCATTCGGCGTCTCATCAAAAATGAAAATATTTTTGAAAACTACAAGTCTCATGGGTTTTAGTGGTGAAAAAATAATTTTAAAAATCGTTCGGGAAATGAGTTTACTCCCTGCTTACTTTCTTTGTATACATTCGACTATACGGGATTTACGGGAAATCGCGGGTTTTCGGTTGCCGGCGATTAAACTGCTTTCATTCGGCGTCTCATCAAAAATGAAAATATTTTTGAAAACTACAAGTCTCATGGGTTTTAGTGGTGAAAAAATAATTTTAAAAATCGTTCGGGAAATGAGTTTACTCCCTGCTTACTTTCTTTGTATACATTCGACTATACGGGATTTACGGGAAATCGCGGGTTTTCGGTTGCCGGCGATTAAACTGCTTTCATTCGGCGTCTCATCAAAAATGAAAATATTTTTGAAAACTACAAGTCTCATGGGTTTTAGTGGTGAAAAAATAATTTTAAAAATCGTTCGGGAAATGAGTTTACTCCCTGCTTACTTTCTTTGTATACATTCGACTATACGGGATTTACGGGAAATCGCGGGTTTTCGGTTGCCGGCGATTAAACTGCTTTCATTCGGCGTCTCATCAAAAATGAAAATATTTTTGAAAACTACAAGTCTCATGGGTTTTAGTGGTGAAAAAATAATTTTAAAAATCGTTCGGGAAATGAGTTTACTCCCTGCTTACTTTCTTTGTATACATTCGACTATACGGGATTTACGGGAAATCGCGGGTTTTCGGTTGCCGGCGATTAAACTGCTTTCATTCGGCGTCTCATCAAAAATGAAAATATTTTTGAAAACTACAAGTCTCATGGGTTTTAGTGGTGAAAAAATAATTTTAAAAATCGTTCGGGAAATGAGTTTACTCCCTGCTTACTTTCTTTGTATACATTCGACTATACGGGATTTACGGGAAATCGCGGGTTTTCGGTTGCCGGCGATTAAACTGCTTTCATTCGGCGTCTCATCAAAAATGAAAATATTTTTGAAAACTACAAGTCTCATGGGTTTTAGTGGTGAAAAAATAATTTTAAAAATCGTTCGGGAAATGAGTTTACTCCCTGCTTACTTTCTTTGTATACATTCGACTATACGGGATTTACGGGAAATCGCGGGTTTTCGGTTGCCGGCGATTAAACTGCTTTCATTCGGCGTCTCATCAAAAATGAAAATATTTTTGAAAACTACAAGTCTCATGGGTTTTAGTGGTGAAAAAATAATTTTAAAAATCGTTCGGGAAATGAGTTTACTCCCTGCTTACTTTCTTTGTATACATTCGACTATACGGGATTTACGGGAAATCGCGGGTTTTCGGTTGCCGGCGATTAAACTGCTTTCATTCGGCGTCTCATCAAAAATGAAAATATTTTTGAAAACTACAAGTCTCATGGGTTTTAGTGGTGAAAAAATAATTTTAAAAATCGTTCGGGAAATGAGTTTACTCCCTGCTTACTTTCTTTGTATACATTCGACTATACGGGATTTACGGGAAATCGCGGGTTTTCGGTTGCCGGCGATTAAACTGCTTTCATTCGGCGTCTCATCAAAAATGAAAATATTTTTGAAAACTACAAGTCTCATGGGTTTTAGTGGTGAAAAAATAATTTTAAAAATCGTTCGGGAAATGAGTTTACTCCCTGCTTACTTTCTTTGTATACATTCGACTATACGGGATTTACGGGAAATCGCGGGTTTTCGGTTGCCGGCGATTAAACTGCTTTCATTCGGCGTCTCATCAAAAATGAAAATATTTTTGAAAACTACAAGTCTCATGGGTTTTAGTGGTGAAAAAATAATTTTAAAAATCGTTCGGGAAATGAGTTTACTCCCTGCTTACTTTCTTTGTATACATTCGACTATACGGGATTTACGGGAAATCGCGGGTTTTCGGTTGCCGGCGATTAAACTGCTTTCATTCGGCGTCTCATCAAAAATGAAAATATTTTTGAAAACTACAAGTCTCATGGGTTTTAGTGGTGAAAAAATAATTTTAAAAATCGTTCGGGAAATGAGTTTACTCCCTGCTTACTTTCTTTGTATACATTCGACTATACGGGATTTACGGGAAATCGCGGGTTTTCGGTTGCCGGCGATTAAACTGCTTTCATTCGGCGTCTCATCAAAAATGAAAATATTTTTGAAAACTACAAGTCTCATGGGTTTTAGTGGTGAAAAAATAATTTTAAAAATCGTTCGGGAAATGAGTTTACTCCCTGCTTACTTTCTTTGTATACATTCGACTATACGGGATTTACGGGAAATCGCGGGTTTTCGGTTGCCGGCGATTAAACTGCTTTCATTCGGCGTCTCATCAAAAATGAAAATATTTTTGAAAACTACAAGTCTCATGGGTTTTAGTGGTGAAAAAATAATTTTAAAAATCGTTCGGGAAATGAGTTTACTCCCTGCTTACTTTCTTTGTATACATTCGACTATACGGGATTTACGGGAAATCGCGGGTTTTCGGTTGCCGGCGATTAAACTGCTTTCATTCGGCGTCTCATCAAAAATGAAAATATTTTTGAAAACTACAAGTCTCATGGGTTTTAGTGGTGAAAAAATAATTTTAAAAATCGTTCGGGAAATGAGTTTACTCCCTGCTTACTTTCTTTGTATACATTCGACTATACGGGATTTACGGGAAATCGCGGGTTTTCGGTTGCCGGCGATTAAACTGCTTTCATTCGGCGTCTCATCAAAAATGAAAATATTTTTGAAAACTACAAGTCTCATGGGTTTTAGTGGTGAAAAAATAATTTTAAAAATCGTTCGGGAAATGAGTTTACTCCCTGCTTACTTTCTTTGTATACATTCGACTATACGGGATTTACGGGAAATCGCGGGTTTTCGGTTGCCGGCGATTAAACTGCTTTCATTCGGCGTCTCATCAAAAATGAAAATATTTTTGAAAACTACAAGTCTCATGGGTTTTAGTGGTGAAAAAATAATTTTAAAAATCGTTCGGGAAATGAGTTTACTCCCTGCTTACTTTCTTTGTATACATTCGACTATACGGGATTTACGGGAAATCGCGGGTTTTCGGTTGCCGGCGATTAAACTGCTTTCATTCGGCGTCTCATCAAAAATGAAAATATTTTTGAAAACTACAAGTCTCATGGGTTTTAGTGGTGAAAAAATAATTTTAAAAATCGTTCGGGAAATGAGTTTACTCCCTGCTTACTTTCTTTGTATACATTCGACTATACGGGATTTACGGGAAATCGCGGGTTTTCGGTTGCCGGCGATTAAACTGCTTTCATTCGGCGTCTCATCAAAAATGAAAATATTTTTGAAAACTACAAGTCTCATGGGTTTTAGTGGTGAAAAAATAATTTTAAAAATCGTTCGGGAAATGAGTTTACTCCCTGCTTACTTTCTTTGTATACATTCGACTATACGGGATTTACGGGAAATCGCGGGTTTTCGGTTGCCGGCGATTAAACTGCTTTCATTCGGCGTCTCATCAAAAATGAAAATATTTTTGAAAACTACAAGTCTCATGGGTTTTAGTGGTGAAAAAATAATTTTAAAAATCGTTCGGGAAATGAGTTTACTCCCTGCTTACTTTCTTTGTATACATTCGACTATACGGGATTTACGGGAAATCGCGGGTTTTCGGTTGCCGGCGATTAAACTGCTTTCATTCGGCGTCTCATCAAAAATGAAAATATTTTTGAAAACTACAAGTCTCATGGGTTTTAGTGGTGAAAAAATAATTTTAAAAATCGTTCGGGAAATGAGTTTACTCCCTGCTTACTTTCTTTGTATACATTCGACTATACGGGATTTACGGGAAATCGCGGGTTTTCGGTTGCCGGCGATTAAACTGCTTTCATTCGGCGTCTCATCAAAAATGAAAATATTTTTGAAAACTACAAGTCTCATGGGTTTTAGTGGTGAAAAAATAATTTTAAAAATCGTTCGGGAAATGAGTTTACTCCCTGCTTACTTTCTTTGTATACATTCGACTATACGGGATTTACGGGAAATCGCGGGTTTTCGGTTGCCGGCGATTAAACTGCTTTCATTCGGCGTCTCATCAAAAATGAAAATATTTTTGAAAACTACAAGTCTCATGGGTTTTAGTGGTGAAAAAATAATTTTAAAAATCGTTCGGGAAATGAGTTTACTCCCTGCTTACTTTCTTTGTATACATTCGACTATACGGGATTTACGGGAAATCGCGGGTTTTCGGTTGCCGGCGATTAAACTGCTTTCATTCGGCGTCTCATCAAAAATGAAAATATTTTTGAAAACTACAAGTCTCATGGGTTTTAGTGGTGAAAAAATAATTTTAAAAATCGTTCGGGAAATGAGTTTACTCCCTGCTTACTTTCTTTGTATACATTCGACTATACGGGATTTACGGGAAATCGCGGGTTTTCGGTTGCCGGCGATTAAACTGCTTTCATTCGGCGTCTCATCAAAAATGAAAATATTTTTGAAAACTACAAGTCTCATGGGTTTTAGTGGTGAAAAAATAATTTTAAAAATCGTTCGGGAAATGAGTTTACTCCCTGCTTACTTTCTTTGTATACATTCGACTATACGGGATTTACGGGAAATCGCGGGTTTTCGGTTGCCGGCGATTAAACTGCTTTCATTCGGCGTCTCATCAAAAATGAAAATATTTTTGAAAACTACAAGTCTCATGGGTTTTAGTGGTGAAAAAATAATTTTAAAAATCGTTCGGGAAATGAGTTTACTCCCTGCTTACTTTCTTTGTATACATTCGACTATACGGGATTTACGGGAAATCGCGGGTTTTCGGTTGCCGGCGATTAAACTGCTTTCATTCGGCGTCTCATCAAAAATGAAAATATTTTTGAAAACTACAAGTCTCATGGGTTTTAGTGGTGAAAAAATAATTTTAAAAATCGTTCGGGAAATGAGTTTACTCCCTGCTTACTTTCTTTGTATACATTCGACTATACGGGATTTACGGGAAATCGCGGGTTTTCGGTTGCCGGCGATTAAACTGCTTTCATTCGGCGTCTCATCAAAAATGAAAATATTTTTGAAAACTACAAGTCTCATGGGTTTTAGTGGTGAAAAAATAATTTTAAAAATCGTTCGGGAAATGAGTTTACTCCCTGCTTACTTTCTTTGTATACATTCGACTATACGGGATTTACGGGAAATCGCGGGTTTTCGGTTGCCGGCGATTAAACTGCTTTCATTCGGCGTCTCATCAAAAATGAAAATATTTTTGAAAACTACAAGTCTCATGGGTTTTAGTGGTGAAAAAATAATTTTAAAAATCGTTCGGGAAATGAGTTTACTCCCTGCTTACTTTCTTTGTATACATTCGACTATACGGGATTTACGGGAAATCGCGGGTTTTCGGTTGCCGGCGATTAAACTGCTTTCATTCGGCGTCTCATCAAAAATGAAAATATTTTTGAAAACTACAAGTCTCATGGGTTTTAGTGGTGAAAAAATAATTTTAAAAATCGTTCGGGAAATGAGTTTACTCCCTGCTTACTTTCTTTGTATACATTCGACTATACGGGATTTACGGGAAATCGCGGGTTTTCGGTTGCCGGCGATTAAACTGCTTTCATTCGGCGTCTCATCAAAAATGAAAATATTTTTGAAAACTACAAGTCTCATGGGTTTTAGTGGTGAAAAAATAATTTTAAAAATCGTTCGGGAAATGAGTTTACTCCCTGCTTACTTTCTTTGTATACATTCGACTATACGGGATTTACGGGAAATCGCGGGTTTTCGGTTGCCGGCGATTAAACTGCTTTCATTCGGCGTCTCATCAAAAATGAAAATATTTTTGAAAACTACAAGTCTCATGGGTTTTAGTGGTGAAAAAATAATTTTAAAAATCGTTCGGGAAATGAGTTTACTCCCTGCTTACTTTCTTTGTATACATTCGACTATACGGGATTTACGGGAAATCGCGGGTTTTCGGTTGCCGGCGATTAAACTGCTTTCATTCGGCGTCTCATCAAAAATGAAAATATTTTTGAAAACTACAAGTCTCATGGGTTTTAGTGGTGAAAAAATAATTTTAAAAATCGTTCGGGAAATGAGTTTACTCCCTGCTTACTTTCTTTGTATACATTCGACTATACGGGATTTACGGGAAATCGCGGGTTTTCGGTTGCCGGCGATTAAACTGCTTTCATTCGGCGTCTCATCAAAAATGAAAATATTTTTGAAAACTACAAGTCTCATGGGTTTTAGTGGTGAAAAAATAATTTTAAAAATCGTTCGGGAAATGAGTTTACTCCCTGCTTACTTTCTTTGTATACATTCGACTATACGGGATTTACGGGAAATCGCGGGTTTTCGGTTGCCGGCGATTAAACTGCTTTCATTCGGCGTCTCATCAAAAATGAAAATATTTTTGAAAACTACAAGTCTCATGGGTTTTAGTGGTGAAAAAATAATTTTAAAAATCGTTCGGGAAATGAGTTTACTCCCTGCTTACTTTCTTTGTATACATTCGACTATACGGGATTTACGGGAAATCGCGGGTTTTCGGTTGCCGGCGATTAAACTGCTTTCATTCGGCGTCTCATCAAAAATGAAAATATTTTTGAAAACTACAAGTCTCATGGGTTTTAGTGGTGAAAAAATAATTTTAAAAATCGTTCGGGAAATGAGTTTACTCCCTGCTTACTTTCTTTGTATACATTCGACTATACGGGATTTACGGGAAATCGCGGGTTTTCGGTTGCCGGCGATTAAACTGCTTTCATTCGGCGTCTCATCAAAAATGAAAATATTTTTGAAAACTACAAGTCTCATGGGTTTTAGTGGTGAAAAAATAATTTTAAAAATCGTTCGGGAAATGAGTTTACTCCCTGCTTACTTTCTTTGTATACATTCGACTATACGGGATTTACGGGAAATCGCGGGTTTTCGGTTGCCGGCGATTAAACTGCTTTCATTCGGCGTCTCATCAAAAATGAAAATATTTTTGAAAACTACAAGTCTCATGGGTTTTAGTGGTGAAAAAATAATTTTAAAAATCGTTCGGGAAATGAGTTTACTCCCTGCTTACTTTCTTTGTATACATTCGACTATACGGGATTTACGGGAAATCGCGGGTTTTCGGTTGCCGGCGATTAAACTGCTTTCATTCGGCGTCTCATCAAAAATGAAAATATTTTTGAAAACTACAAGTCTCATGGGTTTTAGTGGTGAAAAAATAATTTTAAAAATCGTTCGGGAAATGAGTTTACTCCCTGCTTACTTTCTTTGTATACATTCGACTATACGGGATTTACGGGAAATCGCGGGTTTTCGGTTGCCGGCGATTAAACTGCTTTCATTCGGCGTCTCATCAAAAATGAAAATATTTTTGAAAACTACAAGTCTCATGGGTTTTAGTGGTGAAAAAATAATTTTAAAAATCGTTCGGGAAATGAGTTTACTCCCTGCTTACTTTCTTTGTATACATTCGACTATACGGGATTTACGGGAAATCGCGGGTTTTCGGTTGCCGGCGATTAAACTGCTTTCATTCGGCGTCTCATCAAAAATGAAAATATTTTTGAAAACTACAAGTCTCATGGGTTTTAGTGGTGAAAAAATAATTTTAAAAATCGTTCGGGAAATGAGTTTACTCCCTGCTTACTTTCTTTGTATACATTCGACTATACGGGATTTACGGGAAATCGCGGGTTTTCGGTTGCCGGCGATTAAACTGCTTTCATTCGGCGTCTCATCAAAAATGAAAATATTTTTGAAAACTACAAGTCTCATGGGTTTTAGTGGTGAAAAAATAATTTTAAAAATCGTTCGGGAAATGAGTTTACTCCCTGCTTACTTTCTTTGTATACATTCGACTATACGGGATTTACGGGAAATCGCGGGTTTTCGGTTGCCGGCGATTAAACTGCTTTCATTCGGCGTCTCATCAAAAATGAAAATATTTTTGAAAACTACAAGTCTCATGGGTTTTAGTGGTGAAAAAATAATTTTAAAAATCGTTCGGGAAATGAGTTTACTCCCTGCTTACTTTCTTTGTATACATTCGACTATACGGGATTTACGGGAAATCGCGGGTTTTCGGTTGCCGGCGATTAAACTGCTTTCATTCGGCGTCTCATCAAAAATGAAAATATTTTTGAAAACTACAAGTCTCATGGGTTTTAGTGGTGAAAAAATAATTTTAAAAATCGTTCGGGAAATGAGTTTACTCCCTGCTTACTTTCTTTGTATACATTCGACTATACGGGATTTACGGGAAATCGCGGGTTTTCGGTTGCCGGCGATTAAACTGCTTTCATTCGGCGTCTCATCAAAAATGAAAATATTTTTGAAAACTACAAGTCTCATGGGTTTTAGTGGTGAAAAAATAATTTTAAAAATCGTTCGGGAAATGAGTTTACTCCCTGCTTACTTTCTTTGTATACATTCGACTATACGGGATTTACGGGAAATCGCGGGTTTTCGGTTGCCGGCGATTAAACTGCTTTCATTCGGCGTCTCATCAAAAATGAAAATATTTTTGAAAACTACAAGTCTCATGGGTTTTAGTGGTGAAAAAATAATTTTAAAAATCGTTCGGGAAATGAGTTTACTCCCTGCTTACTTTCTTTGTATACATTCGACTATACGGGATTTACGGGAAATCGCGGGTTTTCGGTTGCCGGCGATTAAACTGCTTTCATTCGGCGTCTCATCAAAAATGAAAATATTTTTGAAAACTACAAGTCTCATGGGTTTTAGTGGTGAAAAAATAATTTTAAAAATCGTTCGGGAAATGAGTTTACTCCCTGCTTACTTTCTTTGTATACATTCGACTATACGGGATTTACGGGAAATCGCGGGTTTTCGGTTGCCGGCGATTAAACTGCTTTCATTCGGCGTCTCATCAAAAATGAAAATATTTTTGAAAACTACAAGTCTCATGGGTTTTAGTGGTGAAAAAATAATTTTAAAAATCGTTCGGGAAATGAGTTTACTCCCTGCTTACTTTCTTTGTATACATTCGACTATACGGGATTTACGGGAAATCGCGGGTTTTCGGTTGCCGGCGATTAAACTGCTTTCATTCGGCGTCTCATCAAAAATGAAAATATTTTTGAAAACTACAAGTCTCATGGGTTTTAGTGGTGAAAAAATAATTTTAAAAATCGTTCGGGAAATGAGTTTACTCCCTGCTTACTTTCTTTGTATACATTCGACTATACGGGATTTACGGGAAATCGCGGGTTTTCGGTTGCCGGCGATTAAACTGCTTTCATTCGGCGTCTCATCAAAAATGAAAATATTTTTGAAAACTACAAGTCTCATGGGTTTTAGTGGTGAAAAAATAATTTTAAAAATCGTTCGGGAAATGAGTTTACTCCCTGCTTACTTTCTTTGTATACATTCGACTATACGGGATTTACGGGAAATCGCGGGTTTTCGGTTGCCGGCGATTAAACTGCTTTCATTCGGCGTCTCATCAAAAATGAAAATATTTTTGAAAACTACAAGTCTCATGGGTTTTAGTGGTGAAAAAATAATTTTAAAAATCGTTCGGGAAATGAGTTTACTCCCTGCTTACTTTCTTTGTATACATTCGACTATACGGGATTTACGGGAAATCGCGGGTTTTCGGTTGCCGGCGATTAAACTGCTTTCATTCGGCGTCTCATCAAAAATGAAAATATTTTTGAAAACTACAAGTCTCATGGGTTTTAGTGGTGAAAAAATAATTTTAAAAATCGTTCGGGAAATGAGTTTACTCCCTGCTTACTTTCTTTGTATACATTCGACTATACGGGAGGGATTTACGGGAAATCGCGGGTTTTCGGTTGCCGGCGATTAAACTGCTTTCATTCGGCGTCTCATCAAAAATGAAAATATTTTTGAAAACTACAAGTCTCATGGGTTTTAGTGGTGAAAAAATAATTTTAAAAATCGTTCGGGAAATGAGTTTACTCCCTGCTTACTTTCTTTGTATACATTCGACTATACGGCCGAGGGATTTACGGGAAATCGCGGGTTTTCGGTTGCCGGCGATTAAACTGCTTTCATTCGGCGTCTCATCAAAAATGAAAATATTTTTGAAAAACAAGTCTCATGGGTTTTAGTGGTGAAAAAATAATTTTAAAAATCGTTCGGGAAATGAGTTTACTCCCTGCTTACTTTCTTTGTATACATTCGACTATACGGG